>CABFWB010004246.1:0-18818 GCA_902151455.1 Timema bartmani
ATGCGCGCTGGCTTCACTTCTTCTCTGTCCGCGCAAGCGCAGTGAAGACCGGCCAGGTATCGTCTGCAACTTGTTGGAGCCATGGTTAATTTCGAAACGAAAAATATATGATGGTATTTGGTCTTCCAGGTAAGTCTGGGTCCTCTTGAAGTTTTTAATAGATAAAAAAAAAATTAAAATTGTGTTATGGGCCGTGCAGTGCTTACAAAAGATGTGACAAAAAATATGAAAATAATATTTAATTTAATCAAGTCTCTGAAGGAGTTAGTTCCTAGTTGTCCGCTAGGAGCGGTAAATGCCTTCTTTACAATAAAAGCAGATCAAGTCTACCAACAAAATTTAATTTTACTAATTAAAATAAAAATTAAGATTAAACACGGGAGTTACTTAAACTTTGTTACACTTTATCTACGATAACTTTATAATTCTAGCTTATAAATAATGTAAGCTAGCTATTATCAATAAAAATGTAAAATCTTTTGAGTAATTTCAGGCATATCACATAGTTCCAAACGGGTAGTAAGACACGGTGCCAAAAAATAAATAAAGAAGTTTAAATAACATATTTTCTAAAGCAAAGACATGAGTTGAAAAAATTTTATAAAATATGTTTTTTATCCACCACACCTTATTATAGTACACCTTTAATAAGCACTAAAAAACTACTTGTGAGGTTTTAATTTTTTTTAATTATAACAAAAGTTTATTAAGAATAAAAGAGTGCCAATTATAAAATAAATCTCACCTTTTGAGTACCAAACACGCCCGTGATCGTTAATTAGTTTCACTTTGGGCATCGCTTACCTGAATAGTGACCGGAGTAGAGATAACAAATCAAACCAAAGATATTCTAGCTTTGATGTGTAACGAGTTTGATTGAAATCTGCCCATCAATTCAAAAGCTATATGTGGATATTTAGAAACGACACACTTGAACATACACGGTTGTAAGATTTAAATCACATCTATTGAATAGAAACAAGTGTTAAACGTAAAATAGGAAACCACTACTTGGTTCACAACAAATTGACTTTTATTAATTTGCGTTTCAACACCTTAGCTCAGTCAGTAGTGTCCGTCTATTGAGCTAGGGGCTACTGGTTCGATTACTGGCCTGCCCAAAAATGTATCATTAGTGAAATGTGAGTTTCCACTTCCACAGTGTTGAATTAACGGCTGGGGTATGGATGTTGTGTCTGATCTAGATTTAAGTTAGTTTATAAGTCGTGTGCTGATACAATCATTTGGTTCATAAGGTCTGCGTCAAATAACGCAAATAAATGAAAAAACTAAAATTATTTTAATTTTGGCTGTGGCAAATATTAAGGCTCAAAACTATAGTCTGAACTATTAACATTTGTTTGTTTATCTTGGGTAGCAACGCTAACATATCAATTAAAAAATGTTAGTAGGCTTATAACATATGATAATCTATCTCCATACTGATATCAATTTGATTATTGAGGAATGTTTATCTTGTATATACGGGAAAACTACGCTAGATATCATGTCATATTGTCTAAATCTCTCTGTACTTCTTTAAAACATCCATTTGAAAAAAGATATTGGTGCAGTGGCACTTGATAGCATAAAAACTTTGTTTTAAAAATATTGTAATACAAATAGTGAAATCTATACTCTTAGAGATCTTTCTGTAAATTATAGACATACCTGATGCATGATACTACTAGGTCACAGACAAGGATATCCTTGTCTGTGTACTAGGTGTATGTTTAATGCTAGTAATTCAAATTGAGTACTTGCACAATATCATTATATCAATTAATAACAGTAGCACTATCACAAGCCTCGGTGGCCGTATGGTCTAAGACGCTACTCTAACAAAAGAATGGACTGCCGAAGACGGGGAGATCGTAGTTCTATCCCAGTCGAGTGCACTGAGGTTTTTTCCTTAATGATTTTCCACCCTTCCTCCACGCAAATGCGGGTGCACTTCCTTTTCATTATAACCTTATTGATCCCTAATACATTAGTGTGATTAGTACATAAGCGTATAACCCGGACGGGTAGTAAGATACAGTGATAAAAAACAAAACCATTATCTCCATGGCTTAAGCCCGCAAGCGAGCTATACCGACCGAGCGGCCACCACATTTAGCGATGTTAGTGCTGACATTTTCGGATAGAGGGTTTAACGTGGTCAGCACAGTGAGCCCTTCAGCCATTATTCTCAGTTTTCATGACTGGAGCTACTACTTCTTTATTCAAGTAGCTCCTTACTTGTTCCCATGGGGCTGAGTTTGAGCCCATTCAAGACCCACTGCTTCACAGGTCAATTTTGGAAGCGCCGGGGACTAAACCCGGGGCCTCTGGATCTATATCCAGGAGCTCTGACCACAATACCACAGATTATTAGGTATACATTTGGTTGGATTTTGATTTAAATTTATATTACCGTTTATTTTAAAATAATTTTCGGCACCATCAGGTCCACCTAGAAGAATCAGTGGCCTAAGGTAAAGGCATTTTTGAGGGACTTTTACACAGTACTTAATTTCAGTGCAATATTGATTTTTATTAATATTACCTATAATTTAAAAATGTACACTCCATTTATATAGAATGTTTACATCCCTGCATTCACCATGGCCCTATCATTTAAGCTGCACCATACTGTAAACAAAAGAGTTAAACTTTCTCTACCCCTTAGGGTAAACAAAGTGTATGTGCAATAATTATAAGTTTACTTCAAATATTAATTTATATTATTCTTATAGAGACAATAGCCACCTTAAAAGAACTGGTTCGAGAAATAAGTTATAAAAGAAAAAAACAGTTTGTAAATTACGGCAATACTTGCTGCGGCAAAGAGAGATATTTGGTTATTTAAGGACCTCCGAGAAGCGAGGGCCATGGGCAACACCTATTTATTTTGGCAGAACTGGGAACTGTTAATATATGACAACAGCCTGAACTACCTCAACTAATATGATTTAATGGGAGGAAATTAAGGAACTTAACTAGCATGTCTCTTAAAATGGTGGAAAATCACAAATAAGCAAATTCAATGTAGAATTACACCACACCAAGAAGTATTCTACCCAATCATCTAGCTCTGCTCGATATTAAAAATGTAAAATGGGTTATTTTTTATTGTATTACTTTTACTTATATTGTATTCCCACATACCCTTTTACTATCCATTTACAAATTTGGTATTATTATTAGTATTATTTATCCCTCCCCTCTTCCCACCGACTGACCGTGTTACAAAAGCGGGATTGGTTATAGTGAAGAAATAGATGTCCTAAATTCCAAATGATACAGGAACAACAAAAGTAGTTTTGTAGTGTTTATATATTCCACTTCTAATTAAATAATATTTTAGTTCTAGAATTTTGAAATAAACACTACTTACAATCCATCACCTTAGCTCAGTTAGTAGCTTAACTATATACTGATAAAAGGGCCCTGGGCTTGATTCCTGGAATTGCTTGGATATTTATTATTGGTAAAATTAGAGTTTCCTCTTTTACAGTGAAGGAAAAACGACCGGGGCTGAATTTTATATCTTTATATCTGTTCTTGATTTAAGTTAGTTTATAAGTCGTGTGCTGATACAATAAGTCGGTTCAGAAACTGGACGTTAAGTACCTCAAATAAAAAAACATTACTTACACTAAATTATCTACGGACAAAGGATAAAGAGGGGGAGTTAAGGTGGATAAACCAACTATTGGTAAAAACCCTGTGCATCTATTAAAAATCGAACTCAAATTTCAAGAGTCAGATTCAGGAAGGCACACATACACATACCTTACAGGGATAAATATTGTTCATGTCTTGTTAGAAATACATATTATGATTAAATAAATAATAGAATGTAGCCTAACAAATAATTTGTCAATGACACAAAAAATTACTCATGTTCTTAGCTTTATTTCTATACTGAAACACTAAACTCGCTCTCTCTCTCTCTCTCGCTATATATATATATATACTCATATATATTGTATATAATACATATATAATAATGTAAGTAAAGAACATGGTGGAGAACCAATTTCATCATTAAAAGAAGTTAACATAGTATTTATATATATATCTTCCCACATATTATGTTTCACTTATATATTAATGTTTATTTCTATAAATATACTATGATGAGACTAGTTCTTTACCATTCTACCATGATTTTTACTCACATTCCTATTATAAACTTTTAAGTTCAGTCACGGATAAAAAGGATTCTGCTTTACCGTCATAAATTAAAATACCACTTCAATATAGAAAGGAATGAGTCAGGGTGTTATGTTATGAATGATGTTATGTAAAAGGCATATTTAAAAATATATTTATTAATTCTGTCTAGCACAAGAAATATTTATAGTCGTGTTTACTCTATTATTGGTAAAATCATACAGATGCCATTTAGATTTATTCATGAGATACAGTATATACAAATATGATCAAAAATGTGTTCATGGCTTAATATATAAACTCGGCGCTCTGGAAGAATATCAAACAATCAAACGAGGCTGCTAATCAAGAAAGTTAATCATTAAAATGCTAGGATTAAAACGTGTAGCTTATTTGTACTGTATACTTTTTAAATTGATCAGATCATTGCCCCAAGACTTTATTATTTGTTCTTCTTTGCATTTGCCATCGTGTTAACCAGTTTTTCAGAGAACATTGTTGACCTCTTGGTCTACCTAAAGCTAGCGATGAGATTCTAGGCGCGGCGCTCACTCGCTCACTCCAACTAAAGAATGAGTCTGCAGAATTTTTGATTTGACTCAGCAGTAAGCCCGACTTACATGTGGTCTATAACCTTATGCATGTTTAATGTAAGAACGGATCACGGGCCAAAGAACTAGGAAATATATTCAAGATTTTAATTTGAAGTTTTAATCGTGATCAGAACCTAAACCTTCACCAGAAATACCAATCTTGTATGCATTAAGATGATATTCCATTGCTCCCAATCAAGTTTCAGATAAAGAATTTAGTGATTCCGTTGATAAAGTACTGACACGGTTCTTGGGTCTTTATTTGTCAGAGGTATAAGTCAATCTCTTAAGTAATTTCATAATCAGTAACCTGTTTAGTAATAAGTGTATTTCCATCCAAACAATGGAATAGAATGGTGCCTACTTGTTTGTGGACCAAATATACTATTTCTCATAGTTTTACACTACCAAAGAAGACTGAGAGGTTTTTTCAAACTACCACGTCCTACTACCTGTTCAGGTTTCGCATATTTACTAATTACGCTAGGAAATTAAGGATGAATAGGGTTGAATTTAGGAGAAATGTTCTCACATTGGGACTGCCAATTTATTTAAAATGATAGATACTAATTTTATTCAATTGCCCTGGTGATCCTGTGGAGATGTGTACAACTCGAAATGGACTAGATTGTCTATGATGGGAAGGTCAATGTTCAAATCTAGGATGGGTGCAATATGGTGGTTTTCACATCTCCTTTCCACACGCTTGCTGGTGCACCCTTTCTAATCTACCCTCCCTATTCCTACTCCCTAAATTTAGTCTCTAATAATCATAGTGTTAAAATGTGCCATATATATTATTATGCTTATTGTATAAAATCAAGTACTAAAAATAATATAAATAATAAATTATGACATATACATTGATAAAAAGTGTTCATGAGCATATATATAATATATACATACAAGTTTGATAGTTTGGTTAAATTTTATATTAAAATTTTATTTTCATATTATTATATTATTTCTACCTGTTAAACCATCTCTCACTACATATTATTTTATTAGTGCTACGTGCATTTCTGCTTCCTTGAGCTATCCTTATCTTACTTTAACTCTTATAATAACACAGTATGTGTAGGTTTAATTTTAAGTAAAGGCTCCATAATTTGCTTGAGAAAAGAGTGGACAGCCAGAAATGGAAATAGAAGCTTGTAGTGAGGCAGGTTACTATTGAACTCCTCCCGAATCAAAGCTAGAAATCTCACTCTTGTAATAATTATTTTCAATGAACAAATTATCCTCCTAATTGTAAATTTAAATAGAAACTATCAGTAGAAAATTAATTCTTTGTAAATGATATTTTCACATCATTGGAAATATATAAAAACAGGTCATCTTTTCATAAAAATTACTGACACTAAGAGATAAACTCCTATAATATATCGTATGGTGTATATATAAAGCTTTAATACAGTGGTTCCCAAACCTAGGTTCGTGACCCAAATGAGGGTCGTAAGGATGTTTATGAGGGTCTCAGGTAGCTCTCAAGAAAAACTACATTTGTCAAAAATTATGAACTATTGCAATTACAAATTATTTGTGGAAATCAGGCATTATGAAGGAGTAGGCTACTGAAGTACCTATAGTAGCAGAATGGTGCGAAAAAAGCATTTATATACAATTGACACGTTCGAGCCGGTCACGTCCAATAGACCTACAGCTATGTCCAATCCCTGCTTCTTTATGGTGGGTTGACTACAGGTTATAGACCAGTCATTCTCTTAGATACTATTTATAAAAATAGTAATCAATTCAAACTAAACCACAATTTTCTTCCGAATTGACATATCTGACAGCTATAAAAATTATTATATCTACTTTCACGTATTCATACGTGAAGTAATGTGATCTGCAGCTGTCACTTTTGATAGATCCTATCAATACCTACACAATAAAATTATAATTAGGGATAATACAGTAAAATATTATCAACATTGAACACATTAAGGACACCGCTACGTCACTAGTCTGACACCAGAGACTTTTCAAAATGGAAACTCACCTCCCATTTCAGGGTCCGGCTACCAGTATTTAGAGAACAAACATCTCTATTGAGGTCTCTACAACCCATCATGGCTATGTCATCTGAGCGTAGCCACGCACATAAACCCATACAGCAGGTCATTTAGGGACCGGTGATCCTGTGCTTGCCGTCGACCCCTGTCTTCACTGGACAGCTAGGTAAACCCCCAGCTGCCATCGGTGAAAATAATAGGCTCTTCCTACCGTGACAACTGTAACGCTCACGAAGGGGCATTAATCCTTCAGAAGAGGATATGCACCTTGCCCTTAGAATCACCCTTAAAGGGCTTTCAACCTAAGTTGCTCAGCGGGGACCTTGTGGAGATGGCCTCATCGGCTATTTTGGAAGATACTAGCTATCAACCGCTTAGTTTTTGGTAAGTAGGGTGGAGGGGGCATTTCCCCTTTTTCATTCCCACACAGACGACATCTACAGAGATTTAACCATCCTTCTGGTCATCCCGTTATACGTTTCCTGGGGGCCACCACAAGTAGGCACTCTTACAGGATTACTGGAAGAGGAACATCCCACAGGAAGGGGCAGGTAGCCTCTTGTCCCGTCTTTGCCAGGACAATCATCACGAGGGCGAGAACTCATCTCAAACCCAGAACCTACCAACCCTGACCCGGTGCTTTCCCCAAGGTTGAGCACAATATGTATGTGTGTGTATTTTTGTAAAACTTGCTCTAAATGTCAATTCGTAAGAAAATAAAGGTATACTGTACTTAGATATCAGATATACAGGCTGGGAAATGATTATGTTAAGGGTCCCGATCAAAAAAGTTTGAGAAACACTTATTTAGGTGCTATCGTGGCTAAGAGCATGCGGCCGTTAGGTTTTTACAGTTTGAGAAACACTTCTTTAGTTGCTACCGTGGCCAAGAGCATGCAGCCGTTAGTTTTTACAGTTTTAGAAAAACTTATTTATGTGCTACCGTGGCTAAGAAGTGCAGCCGTTAGTTCTTACAGTTTGTTTCTCAAATTATTCGTGTTCGATTCTTGATTGAGAATGTTGAGCGTAAGCTTCTTGTCTAGCAGAGAAGAGTAGTTAGAGTTCACCAGTAGCTATAAAATTACAATCTCATAATATTATTTACCACTTAAACATATAGAAATTTAAAATAAGCTTATTCCTAGCAACAAGATAAACCTCCAAGTAAATATACTTACTAATTTATTGAATTAATATTTGAAGCAGTAGAAGAGATATAGAAGAATTAAAACCATTGAGTCTAAATAAACCATATTATAACCACACGTTAATAAAATTCTCCTTTAGTGGTCGAAGGGATGAAGGCATCATTCCTGCAAAAATTGGATTGCTGATGAGGGAGAGATTGGGATTCAAACTCCTGTCGGGTGTACTGGGGTCCTTTCCCTAAATATTTATCTCCTCTTCCTCCAAGAAAACGTAACTACACTTCTTCTCAATTCAACCATTTGTATCGCTATCATCTTGACGTAGTTAGTACATATGCGTATAGCTTGAGCGGGTAGTGAGACACCGTTATAATAGAAAAGCTTGTAACAAGAACTTTGAAAACTTCACTTGTGATGATTTCAACTTATAGGCACATCATATTTTGACAGAAAACTGTGTGGATTGCTTAAAGAGGTTGATGGATATAGTGAGAAAGGGGTTGGCCCGAGTAAATATTTACTCCCATTAACAATATGATAACATACACGATTGGGTGTCAACTCTCATACCATAAATAAATGCCCGTTTTAATAAACATACTTAGAATACGAATAAACTTAGTGCATCATATTTAGGTCTGTAAGAGCACGTACATAGAGAGAGCAACGCTCAACAGCAACGCAACGAAAACTTTAGTTCTACTGGTTAGTTTGTGGTATTTTCTGGTTTCTAGTTGCCTTTAGTGTTCATATAGGATAAAACTTGTTTACTGTCAGTTTACGAGATGTCGTCGTCTGAAGAGGAGGCTGTCGTTTTGTTTTTCATTCATCGACGGTGGAAACGAAAGCAAAGACGCTTCTCGGTTCACCCATACTTGACACAAAATATTAAATGCAGCCAACTACTTCCACTGTAAGATCCACCCAACTATCCAGACATATTCTACAATTACTTCCGAATGAGTAAGAAGAGTTTTGAAGTGCTTCTAGATTTAGTGGCACCAAAGATTATAAAGAAGCCAACCACTCATCATATTCGTAAGGTACTTAATAAAAATATGCACAAGTAGAAGGAAAGATATGTTTACTTGTTTCCAGGTACATACATATATGTTTACATCATTCTTGTAGTAATATATATCTTATTTCAATATCATATAAAAATGATTACAGTTACATTTGTGTATAATCCATGTCAAGTGATTGAGTCTGCTCAGTAAAATTAGGAAAGGAAAAAGATGTTCCTGGAAATGATTGATTGGAGGTACTATGAGACACACTCTCTATTCTGCTATTATTCGATTGAGAATTTCCTTCCATTATTTGCTCAATCAGTTCGAAAATTCCTTTTTTAAACTGTCTCTTCTGACGGGGATTCATTTCACCCAAGTCTCCTTTCAAACTTAAAAGAAATCGCTCATCATATTGAAAGGACAGTGATTCCGAAGAACTGTTCTTCAGCAACTTGCTCTGAAAGTACTGGGACATGAATGAATCTAGCTGATCACTTTCAGTTTTATTAAGCTGTTTTCTATTCCGTCACAGCTGATCGACAGTAGGTTGAGGAGTACTGTCTAGTGTTGCATGGGGAGGGTCTTTTGCTTTTTCTTCCCCACCATAATCCCTTTCTGTATTAGCAACTTCCTCATCTTCCAGGTTGTCAGCATCTCGTGGGGGTGATGGGAGATTGCGTACTTGCTGTTTCCCTTCCTTAATGATTGGCACTAAAAACTGCAACACATCACTAAGGTTAGTAATCCTTCTTAGGCTGTGCACCAGATACAGACGGTGGTCTAGAGGATAAATGCCTCCGAAATACAGTGCGTATAATTTTCAATTTCTCTTTGCACTCCTTCACTGAAAAATATCAATATTGTGAGTCTTATTTAGCCAGTTTCGGAGCGTAAAATTAAACCTATTTATAAACAATTATTTCAGCTAAAATACTTTAGCAGTTATGTAAAGTTAGATCTACATTAAAGAAGTAGGCCTGATTATAAGTAGCTTCATGCAATGCATATGCAAGTTGCACCCTTTCCAAGGCTATGCAATACTATGAATAACTATTTAAAAATGTAGTGCTTAAGTGGTTAAAAAGGGGTAAGGGAATGATAGTAGCAAGATGGTGACAGTTTAGATTTCATATGCATTATACAGCCCAGAACTTCCCTTACACCTCACTCATCTATTTCTATGTCTACCTGACCAGTTACAGTAGGAAATGTATAAACATTATTATATATTAAATAATAATACATTTTTTAGCTATCAAACAAATATATTAAAGTTATATAAGAATTCTGTTTAACAAATCAAATGCTAATTTCTTTCTTTTTTTTTTTCAGATTTTTTGCTGAGGGATCAAGCTTCCACCAACTACCATATGAGTTTTTTCCGTGGGGTATCAACAATTGCTCAAATAATTCCTGAGATCTGTGAGGCTATCTGGACTGCCCTTCAACCAGGCTTCATGCCAGTGCCAGATGAAGAGAAATGGAGAGGCATAGCAAGGCGTTACAAGGAGTTATGGAACATGCCCAATTGCCTCGGATCAATAGATAGGAAACACATCTGTATCCGGTGCTACGACCACTCTGGGTCAAACAACTTCAATTATTTACATTATTTTTCCACAGTTCTAATGGCTTCTGCAGATGCTGATTCACTGTTTGTCACAATAGATGTTGGTGCAGTTGGTCTAAGCAGTGATGAAGGTGTGTTTCGTTCATCTAGACTAGGACACTGGCTTGCAGTAAACAATCTCAACATTCCTGCCTCTTCTACTCTAGAAGGTGATGAAACACACGAACCATTACCCTACTATTTTTGTGCCGATGAAGCCTTCCCTTTAAGGTAATACATCATGAGATCTTATCCTAGACGTACTTTAAACAATACCAGGCGGGTTTTTAACTACAGATTATCTAGAACACGTAATAGCATTGAGTGTGCTTTTGGACTTATGAGTATGAAATGGCGTATTTAAAAAATAATAAAAAAATCAGTGTACACAAGATCACTTGAATGCTATAGTACAAGCAGCTTGTGTGTTACATAATTTCACAAGAATTATAGATGGACACATGTCCATACCTGACGATTTTGAATACAAGAAACCGCGTGTTAGATGCATTGATGATGATCAGACCACTCGATCACAGTCGGTTCGTTGCAGGTATAAACTGGCAAACTATTTTTTAAACGTTTCACCTGTACCTTACCAATGGGCTTACATGGTTGGTGATCGTTGTGCAACAGAATAGATATAGGCAAAAGGTATATTACATGACAACAATGGACAATAAACATCATTTAAAATAATTATATTTTGTTATACTGTGATATTAATAAAAGTATTGTTTTATAAGTTGCATTAAGTTGTGTGTTTTTTTCCACACACAATAATTATTAGTGATAGTAAAATGTTTTTGACAAAGATAAATTAAATACATAGGCAAAAAGGGCATATTTTCCAGTGGCGGCTCATTCATAAGAGCCGTGGGGTTGCAGAATCCCCTTCAATTTTTATTTTATAAAGTTAAATATAAACAACTGATGATAGAAAAATCAGTATTTTCATTTTTACCGACAATTACTGTGTTGTTTTGAATATACGGTCCTTAAATTAAACTTTTTTTTTGCACCGCGTCTTACTAACCGTCCGGGCTATATGCTTAAGTACCAATTACGCTAATGGGTTAAGGATGTGGGAGGATGCGTTTCAAAGGAAGTGGACTCACATTTGCGTGAAGGGATAGTGGAAAACCATTTAGGAAAAAACATCCTCAGTTCACCCGAACGAGATTCAAACCTTGATCTTCCAATCCTAAGAAGTAAAGTCCAACACGAGACTTACGCGTTAGACCACTATACCGCCGAGGTGGGTTTAAACATAAATAATGTGAGTGATGTGTTAAAATAAATTATTACTATTCCATTCTCAATCTCAAGAGCCACAACTGACATTATGAAATGAAATCACTGTTTAAATATAAAATAATGTTCTACTTACCACTTGCTTTGCATTCAAGCTTTTCTGTGAATATTCTTTAATTGTAGGAGCATATAAACACGGATATTTTTCTACAACTTGAACGAATATTGTGTTATTTTCTTCAGCAGCAGCCATTTTACTCACTTGATTCTCCACAGACACACAAAGCAACTAAGGAACTTGGTAAACTGGTTTACAGCATGTCATGCCCGGGAAACTGGTGGTGCGCGAGTTTCCCAGCAGTTGCGTTGCAATCTTTCTCTCGTTTCCCGCAGTATAAACGGTTACATTCAACTCTATGTGCTCTACACGAGCAACTGCAGCTTTCGTTGCGTTTTCGTTACGAATTGCTCTCTCTATGTACGCGCCCTACATATTTGGTAAAAATATTATCAATAAGGACGTTTACCACCCGTGACGAAAGGGCAGCATAAGATAGGATTTCCCATGTCAGTGAATTTACGTTTTATTCAACGAGTTTTAAAGATATAACGTTGAAACAAAAAAATATGAATTCTCAAATAATTCCTAAAATAGTCCCACAGTGTCACAAAACTCTTATTTTTGTTTTGAAGTAATTATTTTTGTAAATGTATGTTTTTATAAATCGGGTACCATTTAACCTATTTGGTTTGGTCACGAAAATTGCCTGTAGGAATCTTATTGCCAGGATGTAGATTAAAATTTCATGGTAGCATATGCCTATCAATAGAATAAGAAACAAGATAAAGGTAATTTTAAAACACAATTCAATGTTTTCAAGGCGCAAGTAGTAGAATGACTGTGTAAACTCGTCAGAGGAAGAGGGGATGTGCTATCAGTAGATACACCAGAGGACTCGCATGGTGAATTGCTCATTTTATTCCCTCTCTTTCTATTTCGTACATTGGTGTTGAAGTGTGATAGTGGTTAAGCCTGCTTAGCTGTGCCAAGTTAGCATGCAACCAGCTTTACAAAATAGCTTCAAACAAACAAAGTAGGCAATATCGTTAACTTAAAACTAAAATGTCAGTGGAAATATCCTGAATTGTGAAAACTAGATTATTTATCCTATATTTTACATAAAAACTATAAATATTTTTAAGGTGAAAAAATAAAATTCATAATAGCCAACAATATATAATTTTCTCTGTCACAAATGATGCATGCAATTATAATTATGTATGAGGGATTCTGGGATTATGCATGCTTGTAGAAATTGCACTATATAATGAGATAATATTGCTGGATAAAATTATTGCTTGTTTCTCTTAACATAATGAAAGCAAATAAACAATATGGAACCAGTTTTCATTTGTTTTTATTATTATTTACTGTGATACGGCTCCTACTGACCGCTTGGACTCAATAAGAGTAAGAAACGAAGCTGTATCAATCACCCTAAAAGGCAGAGGAACGCAATTGTGATACTAATACGTCATGAAAGTCAATATCTTCAGCATCAGCAAACGTTTAGTTTTTGAAAACTTAAGTCGTCAGTAGAGTTGAAATAAATCATGTGAAAAAGATAATATCAAATAGATGTGTAGTTATGTCTATCTAGTCGTCAGGACGGTCGTAGTAGCTAACAAACTTGATCTTTGATTCATAAGGTCAGTGTTAAATTTCAACTGGGTAGCCTACATTAGAGAGTAGGTGCTCAGATTTGTGACTTTCCATTGTCTCTTTAGACTAATGCTAGTATATTTACTTAATATTCAGCTTCTTGATAATATTACCTTGAATAGGAAAGCTCAGTTCCCTGGCAATACAAAGTGATAAAGAAATCAAACTTAGCATGAAGAAACAAATTTTAAAATTTGTACAGAAGATTAAACAAGTTTCATGTCTTTGATGCTTATACAGGCTTATTCAAAATGTAAGTCACTTAAAAATATATGTTTTGAAATAATTAGCTACCTTAAGGTATCCTAACTAATCCACTAACTAATCTCAGGGAGCCATGGCCCCCAGAAAGGGGGTTTGGGGCTGACAGGCTTTGTGGCTTGGGATTAGGGGAGCCAGGCGTGGCAGGTCAGTAACATTCATAAATGTTACAATTCCCATCCCCCCCCCGCCCCCCCCAATCCCCTTAAAAATGTTAGCTCTCCATCCAGGAAGTAACATGTTTGTAAATAACCAATGTTATAATGGTCTGCTAATGACAGTGTTTTGCCACAAAATATGAGCAAGTATTGGCAATAAGAACGTTATCATACAAAGTAAAGGAATATCCCTTGATGTCGAGACCGCACTTATAAGAGACTTAGTGCAAGGGATGCGGCACTTACGTGACTCGTGGAAAAATGTTGTTTAAGAAGCAAAAGTAGTTGCTGAAGCAGGAGAGCAACCCCTATTTCCTGAAAAACTTCTAAAGAACCTGAACAAGATTTAGGAATTTGCTTAGTTCACCAAAGAATTGCTTTTATTATTAATGATTTAAAGACAAGATTTGACGCAGCAGATACTGCACCGGCCTTCCCTTGAAGTGGCGCAGTTTGCAACGTCTGCAATATGTGCACCGACGGATAATTTGCACCGCTGTGCTATTAGGGGCGCAGCGGCGACCTCCTAGCACTGCCTAAATGTTTTGAAAACAGCAGGTGGGACAAAGGGGATGTTTGTTTACATGCCATAGAAAACAGTTTAAAAAAAGTTAAGTTAATGAACCAGAATAGAGGGATTACAAAAGATTATTGACTACAGGTAGTAAGTTTATTTACGTCTGTAATTAGTACGAGACAATACGTTGACACTGTTCCCTTATGGCCTTGACAATACAGGAACATAGTTACATTTGAGACATGAACCATAGTTTGATTGCAAATAATATAAACCATTTGTAAAAGGGTGTACCTTAACAGTGTCATGACCAATTAACAATAACAATGACCTAAAGAAACAATTAGGTGATCACCATAAAAATATATATCTAAATAAACATAAACAATTAAGGCAAATACGGAGATATCAATAAAAACCCCACAGCAAATATTATAAAGTGACAATGTTAACATTAACAAGAATAAATGAAAGCAGAACCATATGGACTATGATCAAATGACCTTAATTGGCACTCGCAACCTCCCGATATCCCTGTATGTTTATGTTAGTAAAAAATAATCAGATTAAAAGTCCTACAGAGTCAAACAGCTCTTAGGAGCTTGCAAGAGTATAGCAAGGCTCAGTGTTGTAAATGTCACTGCCTGGTGTTTTACCTTTAAATACATGAAATGATTGCATCCTACTTAATAGTAGGATTGCCCCTGTGGTTAATGCATTGACCTTGCTAACTTAAACATAATCAAGCATTCCCAATCCTGACAAGGAATCAAGAAAGTGGCATGAGATTGAAGCTACATAGCAACTAAGTATAATTAAATTCACTAAACAAGCTAAAGCATGGATCTTATCTAGTTCATTCACGTGGACCCTACCATATTTCAAAGCCATGTTAAACTAGCAAATTAAAGAGATTAACTCCATAAAACTAGCAAATCAAATGTTCTAACCCAAACACGGGCTTTAAAGAGTAGTTACAAATAAATTAGTGGATACACTATGTAGGCTCTTCAGCTATATAGTTGCTAGCACCCGTTAGGTTTATACACCTATGTTTACTACTAATCACACTAATGTATTAGGGATTATGAAGGTTGTATTAAGAGTTAAAAAGTTACAGGTAGTTTCTAAATGTTATCTGAACAAAGTTAAACTTAGCTATTTAAATATCCTAACCAGAACACGAGTTTTATAGAGTAGTTAAACGAAGATTAGTTACTGGTCACAACCCTCCTGCGCCGTTCCGGCGACACCATTCGTTCCTGCATGGTGGTTATACTAGTAGCGACAGCTGATTATTGACGTCAATAGTTTCTTCTCCAGGCAAGGATAAGACGAAGTGCGTATCATGATTTTTTTTTGTACAACCCAATATACACGAACGACATAATTAGTTATTTATGTATCTATTATTATTATTATTATTATTATTATTATTATTATTATTATTATTATTATTATTAGCATCGCTGTAGGATGATTGTGAGATTAAATGGAAGAACTACAGTTTAACGTGGAATCCGAACCACGGTGGAGGCCTGGCATTCCACATATTCACAGGTTGTGATTAATACACGTCTTGTCAGAAGTGAAGGAAGGGTTGATATATCTATTAACTTTGTGATACAAAGTTAGCAATATCATAAAGTTCTTATTTCATCAAAGTATGTATTTGCTTATTTATTTGGTTTTATCTTCAGGAACTTTGAACGTTTGGCATATCCTACAATGCTACACCTAGACATAAGATGGTCAACCAAGAACGCAATTTACGACAAGGTATATTTGCCAATATCTACCTCGCCATTAAAATGTTTTTATAGTAACAGTTAAGGTTTATTCAACTTAAGATCGTTTAGCAGACTGGCAAATTCCTTGAAATCATGGCAAAAAAGCACAACTGGTCAAGGGCGACTTAATCATCTAGTAGTTTTGTGCATCGAAAATGATTTAAGTAAGTTGATTCTACTAAAGTTATTGGAAAATTTGCGTTGACAGGAGCTAGAAAATATACTTTTAGATAATTTTGGATATTAATGTAAGTTTTTATTATGTATATAATATGTATAGTTTTTAAAATAAATATAGTTCTTTTCTGCCATAATTTAAACTAACTTATTTTATCCTAAGTCCTGTAGCATATAGAGAATCAGGCTGTCCTTCAAATGAGTGGTAGGTAGGGGGGCCCACCAAAGATCCTGGCCTGGGGACCCACTTCAGGATGTGGGGGCCATGCAGGGCGCAGAACATTATCTGACTGATCATATCATCTCGAGTTCATTTCCCTAAGTAGCTGAGAATTAATAAATTTTGCACTTTGTTTGTTCTATTTCACTAAGTGATGAATGAAAGGCACAAGTTATTATTGTTCTTATATTTAATTGAGAAACGTTTATAATTACGAATACATTAACCTTAAAGGGTATGCCAATAAATATTAAAGTTTCTTATATAGGTCAAGTATGTGTTTTCGCATTTATATAAAGATATTACAAATTGCACACTAAGATAGAAAATTCGTATTAAAGACAGATTATATTAAATATCCCAAAAGGAAAAAGGATAATAGTTTAGTATATAAAAAAATATATAATTACCAAATGAAATAATATTTAATAAATCCACAATGATGATATCCAATAATTTCCTCTGCATATGGCACCAATCTCATTAAAATAAAGTAAAATATAGGTATTATTATAATTTCCTTCCATTTTTGTGGTAGTATATCGAGTCCTGAGTTGAGCACTGTAACTCCAAGAACAACCTATCCTCTGTTGATTCCTGTTCAAAATGATTGTTTTTTTTTTCAATCATACTTTGCCAACACATTCAAAACACACCAACGGAGCTTGAAATCGTATCACTGTGGATTCACATGTTCGCCGAAAAACTAGCTCAGAACATAAACATCCAATCACAAGATTTCCGCCTTATCGGCGCGAGGTGTTCCGCAAAAGTTCAACTCATCTCTACTTCGTCCGCTCTGTCTGAGATGTTCGTCACAGGAGAAACAATCAAATCTCAGAACCAACCATCTCCAATCAGTGCGCATGCGCATTTGACAACGCATGCGCGGTACAGCCAGAAGCAAGCAGACAGCTTCGTTGACCATTGTGACGAGATTTGAAATAAACCGTTAATGGAAAGCGTGTGTATCTATGTATTGGATTGTACCACGACACAAGATTATAATTTGAAAACATCCATCGGGAGGATGATCAAAAATTTATGTTTATCAACTAGAAAATAAAATATGTTGATAATAAGCTGTTTAAGTTTGCGTTGCAATACATCATGGGTCAACATAGAACGTGTGAGTTGCCGCACCACTCCAGCAGATTCTGTTCTCCATTTTCGGCGAACGTGTGAATCAAGATTTAATGTTAAACTAAACCCAAAATAATAACAAACTTGTACAAAATATTAATTTAGCTTCAAATGTTAAAATACATTGATGGTGGACAGAAATTATATTGATTTATAACTTTTTCTTAGTCATAATAGCATTTATTTGGCTAAAAATATATACAGAAACAACCAATTAACCACACACCATAAAGCTACCAAAAGCGCAACTCAAAATTAAATATTTATTGCTCTTGTAATTGAAAACCAAGTTAAGATATAAATAAAATGTCTTACAATTTGTAAATCTCCAGGAAAAGATAACATCGACTCTACCAAAACAATGTGTGGATTCACTATGTAAGCTCTTTTGCTATATAGTTGCTAGCACCCGTTAGGTTTATACACCTATGTTTACTACTAATCACACTAATGTATTAGGGATTATGAAGGTTGTATTAAGCGTAAGTGTACCCACATTTGTGTGGAAAATCGTTTAGGAAAAACCACCCACAGTAAACCCAACCGGTATCAAACACCAATCTACCCGTAATCGGAAGTCTAGTATATTGCAAGAGTAGCGCCTTAGACCGTGCGGCCATCGAAGTAGGGTTGTGTTACATAAAACTGTACACCAGTTAGGGCTGCCCATCATCAGATTTATAGCTTTTTAAACTACAAAGCCCATATTACCCCATTATTTAGGTCACATTAAACAATCTTGATAATACTCTATCAGTAATTAAAGCGAAAATGTATATTTACGATAAGACATTTTGATGTTAGAACTAAAACTAAATTTTTCTTCTTTTTACTTCAGAAGCGTACATTTCTTAGATAAGCTACTTGTTTATTGAAAACATAAATGGATTGTAGATGGAAAGTTTAACCTAGTCAATAGCTCAGCTGTCTACTGATCTTAATTTCTTGAGCTTGAGTTCAGGAATGTTCAAAAAATGTATCATTGGTGAAATTGGGGTGTGCCCTTTCACAGTGATGAATAAACGGCTTGGGG
>CABFWB010004246.1:18874-62877 GCA_902151455.1 Timema bartmani
TCTGTTGTCACAAGCGAGTAAGGTGGGGTGGGGGGGGGGGGGGGGGTGATGAATCTGTAGAGATGTGAAACCATACACTTTCTTTCTTTTGGTAATGTTCAATTTTTTTTTTCTGGAATAAAGTTTGAGCTATTTAAATTAGTAGCAATGAAGCAATAACAGTAAATACAATAATTCTCTTCCAACAGCCAAATATCAACTAACCAGCCTCGATGGCCACATGGTCTAAGGCGCTACTCTCGTAGTAGACTAGAGTGCTGATAACGGGGAGATCAAGGTTCAAATCTCGGTTTGATTCCCTAAGGGTGGTTTTCCAAAATGTAATTCCACCCTCCTTCCACGCAAATGTGGGTAAACCTCCTATAAATATAACCTTACTCGTCCCTAAAACCATTGGCGTGATTAGTAAATAAGCGCATAGCTCGAATGGGTAGTAAGACGCTGTGCTAAAAAAAAATATTGGCTACAACTCTTGATGGTTGAATGTGACACTAAGGTCGGGTCTGCTTTTGACCAAATATATATATATTTTTTTTTGTAATAAAGTGAAATCCTTAGCAGACAAAATTTTAACAAAAAATTTTCATTATTAATTGGAAACATTTGTTTGGACTCTATTTTAGTATATCATCAATAAGGAAACCAAAATAATGTTAAGTTTGGCTTTATTGTTTGCTAACCACCTTTGCCCCCATCCACAACCCTTATTTATCCACCAACCCACTATTTAACGTATATATATATATATTAGGCTCTAGGTACCACCTCCACCATCCAGACCCCCGGGTGGTAAGTTATCCCTGCGGAAAGTTTAGCGGGAAGTTTAACGGACATGCTAGACATGCAAGTGAGGTGTACACAGTGAAATATTTATAATTTGTTAGAGAAACATAAGTTTTAATGCACAAGCAAGTTAAAAATGGTAAAAAAAAGTATTTTTAAGTCATATATAATGTTCTTTTTATACCCCTATTATCCGATTTTATCCAATTTTACTGTACACAATCTCGCTATTTAGAAAAAATTGTTTTTTTTTTATCTAGCTCTACTCGTTAATTTTATTAATTTGGTTGACCTCGATGGTCTTGGGGTAGAGTGCTCACCTCAGGACCTGATGTTATTGGATTCAAAGCCAGCCGGGGTCAACGAATATTTTTTGATCGATAAAAATCCGTAGCACAACTTCCTTCGGAGCGGAAGTAAAGCCGTCACGTCGGCCCCATGTCAATTGTGGCGTGTAAATGTGAAAATACCTTTCTCGTCAAAATTGATAGGACCTTTCTCTCGCTAGTAGAAATTCTTGATTGCGGATATAATATAATCAGTCAGTTCAGAAAGTTTACGTTAAATGACCCAAAAAAAATTTAAAAAATGAAATGATTAACCTGTCCGAATTTATAATCGCAAATATGGATTTGAAATGTATATTTTGACTGTACCGATTGTAGAGACAACACCAAGCAGCAGAACGTAATATGCCCGGCTGAGGCAGAGGCTGGTACTTTGCAACAAGATAGCCCCCCCGACCCCTACTTACGCTAAATTCCCTGCCAAGATGTTATGGACTCAAACACTATAAGTAGGACTGTCTCTCATGGTCAAATGAACTGAGTTGATGATAACACCATTTGGTGTTAAGTCCAAATATCATCGACATGTGTGGGCACGCAGACCAACGCGTCAGTCGTATTGTATTGTTTGCCTATGATGAGGAGGTTGAGGCTCACATCATTATCGAGTGTATTGAGGTGTGATTTTTCGATGGTTTCTCCAGTCTTCCTCCATGTAAATGCAAGCTCACTTTATCTAAATGTTGACTTCGTAATCTTTACTACTTACATGCTAACTTACTCTATGGCATGACTATCCAAATTGAAGCTAGCTGAGGGCCTCATTTTGTATTCCTAGACAATGTGTGGACCACACACGTAGAAATGTTTCCTATTCAATATCGACTTTTTTTTAGTCAACTAATATATTAGACTACATTAAAATTGTTATAATAATTTATATACAGTAAAGTACAGCATATAATTCTTATAATATATTTCACACAATTTAAGTCTGATCATGTTTAAGAACTCCTATATGACGTTATAATTTTTTTTAAACAGGCCTGCTCTTTGGCATTTGGAGCTCAAAAGTTCATTGCCACACTTACAAAAATACACCATATATTCATATCTGAGCTAGTTCTATCCAGTCCACCTCATTATACCCTATCCCGATCTTGAGCTAGATCTATCCAGTCCACTTCATTACACTATATTTCTATTTTGAGCTGTTTATATACAGTCCATCGCATTATGGTAAATCTATTCTTGAGAACGAATTCTTATGTTTCGGTATATCATATACAATTTGTTATTTCAATTTCTCTTAGTACCTATACTTCCCATGATTTTCTCCTTCAACAAATACATACTAATTATGTATATTTTTCTAGAAAATAAAAAGTTTCCCACATATATTATTCTCTCACCACCAATATTAAAAAGTAAGATTATGACTAGTACCCTAACTGTTACAGTGGTTGAACTGTCTAAGGTATCACTTTCGTATTAGACTGGCCTGTTGATAACAGGGATATCAGGGTTCGAATCTAAGTTTGGTCTACTAGGGTGGTTTTCCTAAATGGTTTTCCACTTTCTTTCCATGCAAATGAGGGTATATTACCTCTAAAACGTTTCCTTCCTCATCCTTACCATATTAAAGTTTTATTATTTATGCATATAGCTTGAACAGGTAGTAAGACACGGCGATAAAAACAAGGATGGTTTTCTTAAATAGTTTCCCACTATCTTCATGAAAATGGGAGTATATTTCCTCTAAATTAGAACCTTTCTTATTATGAACCGACTAATTATATTAGCACAAGACTTATAAATAAACTTGATTCTAGAACGGACAAAATATCCATTTTACCTGTTGGTAAGTAATTACTGTAAAGGGGAAACCTAAATTTAACCAATCACTTTTTTTTTATCAGGCAGGAGTCATGCATGGTACTCTAAGTAGGCAGGCGCAATATCTACTGAACTAAACTGTCAGATAATACTGCACAATAAATAGTTGTTTAACTCTTTGTATATAAAGGATTTAAAAAGTAACGTGGCCGTAGACACAGCATCATGACCTTAATATTTACTGACATCTTAAAATTTTATGTTAATATGTCTACTATTTTTAAGATGTATAATACAATTCCGGAAACCCTATTTTAATTACATTCTTAAAGTTTAATCTAAATAAGCGTGATAGATGTGTGTAGATAGAGATAGTATAAATGTGAGCTTTGATTAATTGTTGGTCCGCGAGATGACAGCACTCATGCTCATTTTTTGTACAGAGTTGACAATGACTAATGGTTTTTCTTGATAGCTATAGCAACCATGCATCGACTCATTTTACGTACTACCAACCTGGAGAGTTTACTAACATTTTACTATTATTGTTTTTAATCCATGTTTATTTTTTGTTTTCTTGAACTTTACCCTCGCTGTGAGTCGTTCTTTTCAAATCTCTGCACTTTTAACTAAGAATGATTTAACTAGACATGATTGTTGCTTATCACACTACAAAATTTGAAACAGTATTAAAACATATTATTATTAATTAAATATATTTAATACATATTCTTTCAAAGAATTCTTCAAATCTTTATGAATACAATTTTAGTTAAAACTGGATCTTTTTCTATTATAATAACGTTACAGAATACAACCCTTAGTTTTTAATGCTAAGACATTATACAACTCTAGGTCTCCATTATGGCACCAATGGGGGTAATATTAATATATAATTACAATTTTGTTTGTGTTTGGCAATAAAATATTTACAAACTTCTCTTTGTAAGATACGTGTTTTGTAATACCCATTTTTTAAAAACACTAATACACATATCCAAACTTTAGGGAAAAAGTCTCTATTAGTGGACTTTAACAATATTATATACAAGCACTGTTCAAGATAGCAATGTACAGTTAAAATTATTAGCCAAAACAATTTTCGTTCCTGAGCTTAATATTTATTTTCGTTCTATGGTTACCCTGACACACGGAAAGTTTTCCATATTTTGTTTACAAATTCGCAATCAACACTGAGCTACACCGTTTATAGGTCTATTAAGGTATTTAACTACGCGCTTCGGTGGATGCATGGTATAAGGTGCTACTCTCACAATAGACTAGACTGTCGATGACGGGAAGATCATGGATCGGTACAGGTCGGGTGTACTGAGGGTGGCTTTTCCTAAATAGTTTCATATTCTCTCTCCACGCAATTGCGGGTACGCTTCCTATAAATTCTACCTTCCTCATCCCTAGCCCATTAGAGTAATTAGTATATAAACGTATAACCCGAATTGGCAGTAGACGCGGTGCCAGAATAAAAGTAAAATATAAGTGATTATTTATATACTATAAGGCATATTATATAAGTTAGTATACATACACCTTTTAGCAGTAAGCAGCTGCTAACTTATTGATACGTATAGTATATAAATTATTAATCTATAAAATATACAGCCTACCTTTCGGTAATGTACAGCTACTAAGCTATTTAAGAGTAAAGTATATTAATTATTATTTTAATTTTAATAGGTACACTCCATTCAACCTGAGAAGTATCGGTCATACCTTGAATGATTACATTACATCCCAATTTAATGACTAAGATGTGAAGTATATAGTTGATTCTTATTCATTTGCGGAGTGGAGAAGGACATTCCCTCAACTAGGAGAGAAAGAAGAAGTCTGTCACTAAATGACAGGTAGCCTATGATAAATTTTCAATTAATTTAGTAGAAATAGCATGATTGTTTGAAATAGTGTTTGAATAAAATAAACTGCTCAGAATAATTTATTGAGAAGCAATGAAAATTAAATGCAATTTTATTCTATGTATAAACACCCTTAAATATACGTCCTTTCATATATCACTACAAGATCTTAATTAACCTATTAACTAGATCGAAGTATTGTAAATTTTCATAGCAGAAGGATATCTCTAATTCCAAACCAAAATGTAGAAGCGTATCTTAATCATTATTGACTATGGTATTTAGAGTTTATAGGCTAGTTTTCGTTTCAAAACACATTACCTGAATAATGGGTGGAAAACTTAATAGGAAAAGTCAATTTAATATAATTATGAAAATATTCCTTCCCTTAAAGTAGATTCTCTGTTAAAAAAAGTCGTGTTATCTTGCGATTACATAGCTTGTACCACCACACTTCAAAGTACTACAATACTAAATAAAATATTTCTAATTTTATAATCAGATGGTGGAAAAAACCATTTTGAAAAAAGTGACAACGCTTATGCTGAATTTGTATAGGTAAATGCTTAGTAGAGTACTATGAAAGAGAACTAGAATTGATACGTTCTAAGTGATGATGTACTTCTAGTAAACGTCTTCGAATACTTTGTTATAGGTATTTTAAATATTAAAATTTGACAGTTTGCAACTTTTCAAAATCTCTGAACTTGCAAGGGCATGTTCATGATAGTCACAGTTAAGTTGGATTTGCTAACAAACATTGAAATGCCTTTACTCATCGAAGGAATGTGATCTTGCATGCCTATTATTTCGAATATAGCTTTTTTGAGGAGAAATCCTGATGGATCTGATTTCAACCCTGAAAAGAAGATGAATTACATCATTTGATAGGATTGTAATCATTTATTTATACGAAGATGTAATGACTGAATATCTTCAACACAGTGATTATAGGTGAATGAACTCAGTTTAAATAGTAATTATCAGTGTTATTTTCCTTGCTGATGATACTACTGTAGACTTTGATTGGAATAGTGAAAACATTTCACACTGGTAAAATATCATTGTATCAACGATAGATTACTGACCAAATTCAGGAAAATTTAAATTTTTGTCGTTAAAACCCCTTTGAAGATACAAGCAAATATTTTTATTTGTTATTTGCTGTCATTTATGTTATTCTAGAGTGTGTATTCAAATTTTATTTATTCGTAAAAAAAAATTAGAAAAATACTTGTGGATTGTTGCAGCGATGGCTGCAGATTATGTCACTAAAATGTATTCTAAATATTTTATTTGGGAAAGATCAATATAATTAACCCTCACTTGACTTTCTAGTTTAAAGTTTACTAGCATAAGGTTATCAACCTAAAATTTATTTTTTGCTTTCGGTGTTTAATTTGAATCAAAACGTATATTTTCTTCTCCCTTCACGCCACGATAAGAGCTTTGAAACCAAACCACACATTTAAGGTATTGAGCTGTTTTTATTTCTAACCAAAGAGAAATATATTATTTAACGGTATACAACTATACACACATCATATTTCCCATGGTGATGCAAACAAAGAATAATTGTACAGATGAGCTACTGCTCACACAGAAGAAAAAGATGGAAAATTCACTTAGAAAATTGGGTTTTAGTTTTAGTTTAGTATTTTTACGCCATTCTGGACCCCTAACCTTTAAAATGAGTGTTAGTTGGTCAATATAGGTTAAACCATTTTCTCGTAATCTTAATTACCTGAAATGGGCTTATCAAATTATATATAAGATATAAATAAACGATAAAGAGTGTGATAAAATGTGATAGTGAAAATGGCAGTGTGTTTGAGTGTGTGATTGTGTAAAGTGTGTGGGCGAGTGTGAAAATGAGAGTGTGGAATGTGAAAAATTGGGTGTGAGTGTGAGGTGTGAGAAAGTGAGTGAGTTAATCTGATAATGAGCAATTGAGAGAGACCGAGTGAGAGTGAGCGAGTGATAGTGAGAGTATGTGTATGTGTTAAAGAGAGAAATACTGGGAGAAGAGGGAAAGTGTGTATGTATGTGTGGGTGTGTGAGGAGAGAGAGTGTGTTTGTGATAGAAAGAGTGTGTGTGAGAGAAAGTGAGAGAGTGTCATATACAGTGAGGGAATGTGAAAAAAATATGTGGTACCCTACACAAAACATTACGGTACTTTGAAATATTATTCCCTCAAAATTAAGTATCAACATGGAAACTTCACTGAACTTACTGTATATTTAAGAATGTAAACAGATAAATGGGGTACACAAAACATTGCTTTTAAATATCATATCCTCGAAATTAACTGGTAAAATTAAAACATAGCTTAACTTATGTGTTTGTATTGTGTTACTATTTGCTAAAATCAACATCAAAATCCATTATTTGAAAAAAAATGAACATAAAAATCCATTAATGAAAAAATTAGCACCAAAACTCATACTTAGATGGTCAAAATGACAATTTTTAAACATTATTCAAGACCATTTTATCGTTTTTGAACTTATAATACATACCAACATATATTTAAACATTATTTCATCATGCGCAAAACAAAACATAGACAATATTCTCGTGGACTCAACAACTTAACCTTTTAATTTTCAAATTATTTTCAATATTATTGATTTAAATGCAAATTAACGATAACGGCATTCCAATAAAAAAAATGCTACCCCTGTTTAGGCATGTTAATTTAGTTGTGTTATGACCAGCATCCAAAGAGAAATAAATATACATCCAAAGAGAAAATTGTGATGTGTTCGGAACAACAAATAAAGATTGAGTTATTATTTTTTAGCCAAGGAGATATATTTTATCTAGAGATTTACAGCCATGCAACAAATAACTAACTAAACAAAGAATAAAAAACTGATAATTCTGTGTTAAAATCTGTTTCGTGGAAAACTACTATTTTTCCCTACATCCTGGACTCCTAACCGTTAAAATGAATGTTCGTTTGACAAAATCTGTTCAGTCATTTCCTCGTAACTTCTATCACCGAGAACGGGCTTATCAAATTATATATAAGACTAGTGGATTGTTGTAGCGATGGCTACAGATTATTGCACTAAAATGTATTTTAAACATTTTATTGGGAAAAGATCTATCATTATAATAAGACCTCACTTGACTTTCTAGTTAAAAGTTAAATCATCAAAGGCTATTGACTTTACATATATATTTAGCTTTCGGTGTTTTATTTGAATCAAAAAGTATATTCTATATTTCTTCGTTGCACCAAGCCACTCTAGTAAGAATAGAACTGCTATTATTTTTAACCAAAGAAAAATATGTTATTTACCGATACAAAACTGTACACAAATCATGGTTTCCATGGTGATATAAGCAAATAATGATTGTACAGATGACTAAATACCAGCAGAGAAGGAAAAGATGGGAAATTCACTATGAAAATTGGGTTTTAGTTTTAGGCCACTATTTTTACTTTTAAAATGAGTGTTCGTCTGTCAAAATCTGTTCTGCCATTTCCTCGTAAGTTAAACTACCGGAAACGAGCTTATCAAATTATAGGACATGATGGTAAGAGTAATAAACTGGGATAGTGAATTTGAGAGGGTAAGTGCTTGAGTGTGTGATTGTGTGTGTGGGTGAGTGTGAAAATGGGAGTGTGAGTGTGAGAATGTGAGTGTGAAAATGTAAGTGTGAGAATGTGAGTGTGAGTTGGAGAAAGTGAGTGTGAGTTGTGAGAAAGTGAGTGTAAGAAAGAGACTGAGAAAGAGCAATTGAGAGAGAACGTGCGAGTGTGAGCTAGTGATAGTGAGAGTATTTGTACGTGTTAAAGAGATCAATACTGAGAAAAGAGGGAAAGAAAGAGAGTGTGTTTGTGTGTGTGTGTGTGTGAGAGAGAGAGAGAGAGAAAGAAAGAGTGTAATATTTGGGAGAGATATTGTATGAAAGAGAGGGAATGTGAGGGCGTGTAAGAGAAAGAGTTTGAAAGATAAAGTAAGAAAGGGAGAGATTAATTTAGAGAGAGAAAATTAAAGTTCAAGAGATTTTAAGAGAGAGAGTGTTTGAGGGAATTAAAGAGAGGGAGATTGAGAGAAAGAGAATTTGAGAGAGTGAGTTTGAGATATAGAGAGTGAGAGTGAGATTGATACAATGAGATTAATATTAGAGAGAATGAGAGTTATTTAGAGAGAGTTTGAGAGAGAGTGAGAGAAAGTGTTTGTATTATAAAGTGTATGTGTGTGTGAGATGGGAGAGAGTGTGAGAGTGAGTGTCAGATAGAGATAGAGAATGTGAAAATATAGATGTGGTACACAAAACATTACAGTACTTTAAAATATCGTTTTCTCAAAATTAAGTATCGACATGGAAACACAACTGAACTTAACTGTATATTTTGTAAGAATGTGAAAAGATAAATGGGGTACACAAAACATTACTTTTAAATATCATATCCTCAAAATTAAGCGGTAAAATGAAAACATATCTTAACTTATGTATTTGTATTGTGTTACTATTTCCAAAAATGATCATCAAAACCCATTATTTGAAAATATGATCACCAATACTCATACTTAGATAGTTAAAATGGCTATTTTTAAACATTATTCAGATTATCTTATTGTTTTTGAGCTTATAATACGTACAAAAACTTATATAAAGATCATTTTATCATGTGCGAAACGAAACGTAGACAATATTTTCACAAACTTGATAACTTAACCTTTTAATTTATCGAATTAAGATCAATATTATTGATTTAAATGCGAATTAACTATAACAACATTCCAATAAAAAATGAATTTTTCCCCAGTTTAGCCAACTCAATTTAGATGTGCTATGATCCATCCAAATATACGAGTATATACTAATCCAAAGAGAAAATTGTGATGTGTGTGCACCAACAAATAAAGATTGAGTTATTATTTTTTAGCCAAAGAAATTTATTTTACTTAGATATTTACAGCTATGCAGCAAATAACGGTTTCCACGATGATTAATCAAGGAATAAAAAACTGAAAATTATTTGTGAAAATCCGGTTTTCGTGGAAAACTATTATTTTTCCCAACATCCTGGACTCCTGACCGTTAAAATGAGTGGTGATTTGTAAGAATCTGGTAAGTCATTTCCTCGTGATTTCTATTACCGGAAACGGGCTTATGAAATTATATATAAGATATCAATAACTAGTTTTTGTTTACTATTCCTTTATTGTTGAATTTACTTACTTAATATGTTTTTATTAAGAACTTTAAAGTTAATCATATTAAAATAATAATTTAAATATAACATGGGAGGAAATCATGAAAATTTAAAAGGAAGCAGGAAATGTATCAACATGGAAATACTTTATTCATCAAACAAAAAACAAATAGTTTTTATTGGAATACAGAAGTGCAGTCGAGATGATTGCTATTGATAATCAATGAGTTGCCTAGGAAAAATTATCATAGATTTGATTAATTATTAGAGAGACAACCTCCTATACTTATCACTGGCAACATATATAAAGGGGAGAAGCCCCAAAAACAACTATACTCAAGGGTGGATCAAAGATATGAAGAGTAGTAATGTAAAAGTTTAACAGGTCCCCCCCCTCCCCCCAGGTTTTGCTTGACAATAGCTGAGCTGTGCACATAACTCTCAATCCTTTTATTCTGCTACACCTCTTCCCTAAATGTATGTCAACGACTCTAAGCTTTGACATAACATTATGAAGTACACCTGGACGAAGAATCTATATGTACATATAGTCTTTTCCGCAAATTCTATTTGCTCAAGTGAATTATAAAGCCACAAATCTACTGAAACCACTTCTTCCTTTTGATTAACTTGCACTATAGAGTTCACTTTCCCTAACATTTTTATGAAGGTCATTTGTGTTTCAATGTATGTTGGAGATGCATATTGACAAATCAAGCAATCCATTTTTTAATTAAATGTTACAAAACAAAACTAAAACAACAGCTGTTTAACTGGGGAAAATACTTCTTATGTTTCAAGTTACAAAATATTTTTAAATATCATATTAGCAACTTTATAAAACAAAAATTAAATATAATAGTATGTAAAATAAATGTAAAATATGTCAGAGAGGAAAATAAAACCAAAGCTTTTATACATCATCTATTAGATCTTTTGAAAACAATTAGGTTAGTAATTTAGTTTGAAAGTTGATATTTAAAAAAATTAAAAGAAAATCAGATATAAATCTCTGGCACATTATAAAACCCCCAGTTATTAATTTCCTTTGAAGGTGGGATCACTTTCACAATGTCAGTCTCCTCGTACCACAAAAACAATCTTCTTTATCTGGCCAATTCCAGCAATTGCGTCCGCTATTAGACATGTAACTTACTTTGACTTTTCCACTCCTAATTTCAATAATCATTCCAGGGTATCTCATGTATTCATAATAGACAACCACAAATTCATCCGGAATTACAATTCTCGATCGAAAACAGAACCTTCTAAGTCACAAAGTTTTCTTCAGATGAACTTGAACTTGAGGAACTAGAAAGTTTTAGTCTTTTTTATGGTTTCTTTATTTTTCCAGGTATATTTGTTTTGAACTTTATTGCTCTTCCTATTTGATCTTTGCTTAATCTTCTTTTGTTTCGCCTATTATTTTTCTTTCTTTATTAGCTCCTTTTCTTCAGCTTCTCTCTGTTCATTTTCAAGGTATTCCAGAGAAGTCATGAGCTCAGCTCCTATGCACACCTTTGTTATCTTCTTACTAGGGACTTTGTTACTTTTGTTGTATCTCATCAACGTAATTATAACATCTTCAAATGATCTATTTCCAACCTGAGGAACAGGGATTTCATCTACTGGCTGTTCAGTCGCAGCAGGATGTGGATTGTCAGTCACAGCTGGAGCTAGGCAATCAGTTATAGGAGGAGGTTGATACACAGGGGTGGCAAACTGTGGATTGTCAATCTCAGCTGAAGTCAGGCGATCAGACGTAGGATAAGATTGATACATAGGTGCAGCAGGTTGTGAATTGTCAATTTCAGTTGGAGTCAGGCAATCCGATGTTGTAGAAGATTGATACACAGGTGCAGCAGGTTGTGAATTGTCAATTTCAGCTGGAGTCAGGCTACCAGACATAGGAGAAGATTGATACACAGGTGTAGCAGGTTGTGAATTGTCAGAATCAGCTGGAGTTTGGCGAGCAGATAAAGGAGAAGGTTGATACACAGTCACTGTCACAGTCACAATAGGGCTAAGATCAAGAATCAAGGGGTCAGGTTCAGTACAAGGTGTCGTTGAGCTAGGTTGTTCGCTGGTAAGCTTGCTATTTTTGTTTCTTTGAAGATAATCTGGCCTGAAGTATTTTTAAGTATTTGCTTGTTTGTTTGGTCCCCCAATTCGTCGTCATGTGTCCCAATGGACCTGAAAATACTTATGATTAGATACAGAGGCTTTGTCAACAGCCTGACTAATAAGTTCATCAAAGCTATTTTGTATTTCTTCCTCCTTGGGTTGGTTTACTGCAACTTTAAAAGCGTTTTTCCCTATCTGTTTTTATTTCCTCGAAGACACCAACATCTAGTGGTTGAAGAAGATTGGTAGTGTGAGGCGGAAGCTTCAACGGGTGAATCTGATTTGCTTGTGCTAAATTTATTAGTTCTGGTGAAACATGTTTCACATAACCATCAAAAATCAACCATGCAGGTCTCTTAGTAGGAATGTTGGGGAAGAAGCTCTTCTCAAACAATTTCAGAAATATAGTTGAAGTGATACAATCTTTCTTTGATACACTATATCGATTTTGGTTGCTGGGAGAATCAGTGCTTATCCAGGTTTCCAAAATGTTTTCTCCTTTGAAAATACACAACAAGGGTAGTTCGTATCCTGAAGCAGAACAGCACCGAAATGTTCTCTTAGCTGGATGAAATTATCATTCTTGTGCACCTTTCACCTACATGACGAACCATTTTTGTTTTGCTTGGGTCTTTTGAGAAGGATGTTTCATCACAATTAAATACAAGATGAGAGTTCCATTTTAGATTAAGGTCTTGAAAGGCTTTCTTCAAAATGTCAACAAAATCCATCAACAGCAAAGGGGTTTGTTTGGACGAGTCGTACATACTCAACAACTTGTGGTATTTGACTGATATATCTTAGTTTGAATTTAAACCAATCAGGTCCAGCTTGAAGGTTATGAAACACTATAGTTGTCATTCTAGACCTAAAAGAGGTTCAGTAATAGCAACATAATTACAAAAATATCCCTCTATGCCTTGGAAAAAACAGGAGATATATGGCCCATATGCCTCAGTGGCCCATTAACCCCACCTTAACTTACCCGTTAGGCAAAACAATCTACAAAAGATAAACTTTATACATGTNCATTCTGAAAACAGGCATAACTCAAAATCACCGATTTTTGAGATATGACGTTGTTGAAAGGAGTGAGCGATGTGTGCACTTTATTTTTACATTCATTTAATAATTATGTACTATTTTTGGCACAGTTTATAATTTTAAAAATTTTCTTCTAACATATTACGTTGAATTTTCAACTTTATAAATAACTTAGAAACATATATTTCATTGAAGTAACAAATTATGAAATGTTGCTGATATTTGATTCAAATTTGGTGTTAGCATTAGAATTGAGAAAGAATACATAGCTCTGAATTTATGAGGTAAGGATGAGGAGCACATACAAAGATATAAGATTATTGGTAAGGATAAGGAAAGGAGTTTCTCGGAAAAAACCTACATTAGATTTTACAAATAAAAGGAACTATCAAAGTGCTTAATCGAAGATGAAATTAAGTATAAAATCTTAAACACTCTGGTTGTTTGAAAGATGGTCGAAGGGAATAGCTTACAGTAAATACATTACAGTATAATATAAGACACTTCCCACATTTACGGGTTTAAACTAATGGTAAGTAATTTGGGACGACCCTGATGGTGTGACTTGAAAATCTGATGACCAATTCAAATTAAATGTGCATTTAAATTATGTGTATCATATAAATAAATTAGCTTGGTCACCAATTTGATCAAAAACATATATATTACAACCACTATACAAGAATCTATATATTTTAATCTACGTATATATTATATGATAATAGATTTAAAAAACTGTATGAGAAAGCGATGGCGTATTTAGAGCAATTGTATGGTGAAAAAATAGAGAAAATAGCAGAAAATAGTGAAAAGTTATGATGAGTGAACTAATTGACGATGCTTAGGTGTTAAAAGCTATGAAGTTGTTAAAGTATGGCAAAGCTGCGGGCTAATATGGGCTCACAAGTGGAATGCTAAAGTGTGGAAACATGCCAGATTGGGTGAATTTTTCAATGTGTGTGCTGAGATATCGAATGTTCCTAATGACTGGAAGAATGTCCAAACCTAGCCCTAAATATCTCCAAAGTAAATAAAAAGGCAGTTGGTAACATATTTAACATTTATTTAAATAAAATACAAGATAATTTATAAATATAAAAATACAAAAAACAGAGAGGGTAGAAGCAGGGAGTGGTCCTTGGCCCAAATTAGACTGAAGCTCGAAATGAGAGGCCAAATAATATATTCCCTACAGTATGGGGTCCGATATTTTAATCAAACGTTAAATGTATAGGGTCACAGATGACATTTAAAAGTCCATCAAAAAGAGAATAACAGATTCAGAGATTAACTGACCTCAAAAATAAATAATATGACGTGAGTCAATCATTTTAGTTACCATCTACAATTAAATAAAATATTCAAATATTTGAGCTGAAAATCTAATTTTGAAAATAATAGACAAAGAATAAAGGCCGAAAAAGATTTATGAATGCGCATGGAATAAGTCTGCCATAAATAGCGCTGCTTACCTAAGCTGAAGCTGGTAGTATAAAGAGTAACCACGGAGACGAAACATGTCAATTTATAGTCCTAGAAAGTCATCTCGTGATCTCAGAGACGGATTCAGAGGAGGGCAGAGACAGTTAAAGTAAGGGGAACAAGGCTCATGTGAAGAACCAAAGGAACACATAGCGCTGTCCCAGACGATTCTAGTCTCGGAATACCAATGAATCATCTACTGGGTTCTCAGAGATTTGTTTCGTGTAACTTGTGACGTAATATGGAATTGCACACCACTTTAGCCCTTGACTGGTACGATCATCAGTAGAACGTGAAAGTGTAAAATGGCAGGATGGGTAAAGTCTCTTCGGGAGTAAATGTGTAAGTACCATATTTACTAATATATCCCAAATATTACAAATGCTGTTATTGTTCCTTTGAACAAAGGTAAAGACAGTGAGAGTGAATTTAAGAACAAGGCCTGTATGACAATTAGTTTGTTAATTATTTCAAGCAAAGTTTTTGGGAGAATCTTAATTGAGATGGTGCGTGAACAAACTGTGGACAAGATTTATGGTGTGCAGTGCGGATCCATACCAGGTAGAGGCTGCATGGAACAGATATTAGTATTGCAACAAGTGTTTGAGAAATGTATGGATATGGGAAGGAAGTGTATTGTACATTTATTGATCTGGGGGAATCTTAAGATTGGGTGAATAGGAATATGTTATGGAATGTTCTGAGAGAGTATGATGTGGATTTAATGTATTCATGGATAAGTGTATGAGTGATGTTTGTGAGGACGTGGTTGTTGTGCAAATGGACAATGTGAATTTGAAAGTGCTGTTATATATAGATGATGCTGTATTTATGGTTAGGAATTAAAGGGACTTGCAGAATGCATTAACTCATTTGAATATGGTGATGGGCTGAATGTATCTTCGTATAAATGTCTCCAGCACTAAGATGATAGATTTGATAAGGATGGATTAGGAATTGACTGTCACCTTAGCATAAATCGAAAACAGTTAGATCAAGTGAATGGTTTTGTGTGTCTGGGCAGAATGTTCTATAAATTGGAAGGATGGATGGTGAAATTGACAGACGGGTGAATGCATCTTAGAGAGTAGTTGGATGTATGTGGACCTGTGCAAAGAATGAAGTAGTATTAAAAGAGTTAAATACGGCAGTATATAAAAGTGTGTTAAAGCCAACTTTTTTTTATGGATTTGAAGCGTGGGTTTGTCAGGAGAAACACAAGAGCAAGGGAATGCTGTTGGAATGAGATATCTAAGAAATGTATGTGGAAAAACTCGTATGGATAGAGTAAATAATGAATGGGTGCTGAAGAAGAGGAGTTTGAAATTGAATCCAATAGGTCAATTTAAAAGAAGCGTCTTACGTTGGTTTGGGAATGTTTAGAGGATGAGCGTGGATCAAATGACGAAGCAAATATATGAAGGTAGAGTGTGTGGATCTAAAAGAAGGGGTATGTCATGTAAGACGTGGTTAAATGTTGTAGATGAATGTGTGTAAAAGAGAAAATTTAAGAGTTTTACGAATAAAGAGCATGTATGACTCGGTGTATGGGTTGTTGAAGCGAAGGAAGTATGCAAGGATAGTGAAGTGTGGAGAAAATTAATGAATATGTATTAAGTATGGTGTTGTTTTTTGAGCTATATACACAGTTTCTTGCTTAGTCCGCAAGGAAACGAAATGGTTAGTTATTTATGTATGTATGTATCTATTAACTTTGTGATACAGAGTTAGTAAAATCATAGTGTTCTTATTTAATCAAAGTATGTATTCGCTTATCTATTTGGTTTTATCTTCAGAAACTTTGAATGTTTGGCATATCCTTCAGTGCTACAGCTATAAAATTGATTCTTTCAACAAACGTTTATAAATTTGGTTCATACTGTCAATTTTCAAATGTTCTAGTAGCCTCTCGTACTTCAGTGATTTTTTATTTAAAACCAGAACTTAATTTATGAACTCACGTAGACAATATTTTGTATTATTAAAAGGGTTGCAATGCTTAGGATTTTCTTATACGAAAATCTAACTCTCGCTTAAAGTTCATCCAGTGAGTCATCCACCAAGTCTACTTTTGTAAATGGATTAGGACAATTTTATTAAATAAATAAATTAGTGTCACTAAACGAGAGTTTTTGAATGAGAAATGAGATTCTCCTCTCGCGAACTAACCAATTTGTACAAGTATTTTCCACTCGTGAAAGAAGTAATTTATTTAACTTTTAGTTCAATCGGTGAGCCATATTGTTGACGTCTACTAATATAAAATGATTAATTTAAAACTTCGTATAGCTACAATTGGAACCTTATTTAAGGTTTTCTAGAAAAGATACTCCCCTATCCTGCACCAAGGTCATTCATACTTCAGTAAATTTTCCCAACAAGCCTTTTGTTATAAACCAATTTTGATACCTATTGAGAAGATTATCTTTCATAAAAGATAGTTCTACATCTAAAATTGTGTCTAGACAGTGAGATAGACTCCTTACCATGTATTGGATATCCCTAATTAATTAATATTGTATACGAGCATAGAGGCCACTGAATTAAAATTTTAACACTAATTGTAGCACTCTTACAAAGAAGAACATTATTTTTTATTTATAATATAAAAACTAAGAAACAATAAACAAGTGATGAGATTTGAACACGTAGCCTTAAATACAAGGTAGTATAAGTTTTAAATGAGGTATATACCATGAGCTTTAAGAATCAGCACATTATATTAGTACAAACTTGCAACCAAACCCTGTTCTCCAGCAAGGGGAAGACTCATTTTTCCCACTGAAGAATTGTTCAATATAAGGAGCCAAACACGGGACCCTTAGATCATTGGAAGACGCACCACTAAGATATGATGTTGTAATTTATTGACTACACCCAGGTAGACTGAAAAAGAAATGCTTTAAGAATCTAAATAATATTGATACGATTTAAAATATAAATATAGTTTAGCTTCGGTAGATCTAAATGTTTATAAATCATGCATAGCCATTTTCTACCGACGAACAATGATAAAATAGTTTAAAGTCTGCACCATTTATGTTTATATATAAATATAATGTTTATATACTTATGTATAAAGAAATATAATATATAATTATAAATACATATATATTTAAATATATTTATATAATATACATTTATATAAATATATTTATACATACACATATATATTTAAAAATACATATTTTTACAATATATATAACTACATTTTATACTTATCAAATTTTCTTCATATAGGCCTAGAAGAGCCTAAGAAGAGTGGGTGAGAGAAGAACTATTTTGGATATAATTCTTGTGTACAAAGAAAACTGGATGGAGGGGCTGTCTTTGCATGACGTCATAGAACACAGGGTTGAGGGAAAGCGAAGCTAAGTAATAAGGAGGGTTCATATATTGGATTACTTGAAGGAAAGAAGAAAATTCTGGAAGCTGAGGAAGGGGTCAGAGGACAAGGCGCATTGACGGTCTGAGTTCACTGACAAAAGGAATGAACCTGTCGTAAGACAGAACACCTGATAATTATAGCAATAATACATATTTATAATGTTGTATAATCTTGTTTTTTTAAACTTAACATTTCAAATATGGTTATATTGTAGCTATAAACATAAAGGCTCTCATATTGTAGCCCATACAAACTTAATTTGGCTCCACTTTTATTATATTATCGAAATTTGGAAATACTAATAAAAACTAAATTATTAGTAATATTAGCATAATATATCATAATATAATATGTTATGTCGTATTAGCATATTATGCTATCTCTAAAAAAGCCCTAGATTCAATCTTGTTGTGTTTCTAATCTTTCAATCTACATATTTCAGGTTGGCTAGGGTGAAATGGAAAAAGAATTTCACATTTGTATGTACTCATTATAATGTAAGAACTATTTTGGTTTCACCTCCAAGGGACAGCCATCAAATATATGAGCGATTGTATTATGAAATACACTGTTGTAGGGGAAAAAGAACATTTTAAAACCACACCCATCTACAAAAAGGAGTATATGTTTGTAGAACAGGTTGATAATGAAATAAGTAACCCTAGCTATATATTAAACCACTACGCAAACAATACAACATCAAATGTTATTCTTACTATAATATTTAAAATAAAATGAAAATAACATAAATTACATGTCTGTAGGGACAATTTTATTAATAGAAGATGGATTTAAACCAAATTAGGAATCAATTGTATTCCAAGGGAAATGTATTCTTCTACTTTTAACTTGATGTCTACTATATTCTTCATGACTTGGATTCCCTAATACATTTGTATTTAGTTTTATTCATCCATACAAGACTAAGCCGTATTCGTATAATTGATGCAAACATACAAAATAATGAAGATTTCAAAGTTAATTAAATTGAAAGGAATTCAAAATTTTCTAATTCTAAGAATTTTCTGGGAGGTTAAGCTATAACAAGTATCATATCAAATGTTCTGCAATCTCTTGTGAACCTTTAAAAGCTTTACCCATTTAAATTCGATTTTATTACTAAAATATTTTGTTTAGGGGCAACATGATTCAAATTCAAACTTAAACACTCTCCTATAGACAATAAGTGGTGTAGAACTATCAGTCAAACAAATAAACCTCACACGATTATGAAAAATCTTCTGCACATATAATCGTTTTGTTTAAGGGGCCGTCTACCGGAGAGTTGAGAAGCGTTGCAGATGTTTATAAAGCCCACATTATTAAAGAAAGGGTTTAATAATTTAAAATATGTCTCACACGAAAAGGGACGCGTAAGTTATTAACAAGCCTTAAAAGATTAAAAATCTTATATTTTAAGTTTTATAGTTTTAAAAGTATGAAAAGTGAGGACTAGTTCATTTTCCACGAAGCTTAACGTAAAATATCACACTTCTGATATTTAGTGAATGGTAATAATAAACATAATAGTTCTATACGTTCTCTAGCAAATAAAGATACTTTTAAAATGATCAAACCGGACAATTTTAAGATAACTGAGAATTGCTGTAGTCGTTTTTATACGAGGGCCTTTCAATAAGTAAGGTAACAAGCCCTCTCATGTGCATGGGTTTATTCAAACAATACATACATTTATAATCAGTATTACGGTCTTGATACAGAATATCTTTCTACATACTACCCATAATATTTGTCCAAGCATTTGTTACACCAGTACACCAAGGTATCTATCATGGCATAGAAGAAATCGGTGGCAAGCGCCTGATGGCAGGACTTGATGGCTTGATGAATTTCACCGTCGGTCACAAATCGCCTTCCAGCCAGTTGGTTCTTCAATAGTCTGAAGAGATGAAAATCATTAGGGGCCAGGTCAGGGCTGTTGGGGGGGAATGGTCCCAATTGTAGCGCCGTAACACCTCACGTATGCGGCTGGCAGTATTGGGCCTGGTGTTATTGTGCAGCAATACGACGCCTCTGCTCAGAAACCCAGGTCGTTTTAAATGAATTGTCTCCAGTAACTGACTCAATGTGTCACAATAGTGGTCAGCACTCACCGTATCTCCCTAGGTGAGGAATTTAACAAAAAGGAAGCCTTTATGTTCCCAAAACACTGTCGTCATCAATTTTTAAACAATGGTCATGACCAGCAGTGCTGTCTTCTTAGTTGCTATGTCTGGCTTTTACCTGAGAGACCTGGTTTCAAAAGCAACCAGCTGAGATAAATTGGCGTTTTACTTGTATTATTTCCCCCGAAAAATTCCAGTCCAGTTCCCCTTACTCCTCCTAGATTTCTCCTTTAATCATAGAATTTTGTGTGTATATGTGTATGTATAACTATGTGTATATACATTTACGCTTCTACGCAGATATTCTGTTTATATGTGACATTCATATTGGAAATTACTTTGTGAAAATCACCCATAGCACCTCTCAAGTGTGTTGAGATCAATCGTAGTGAAAGCAATGTCGCATTTTAAAGATCACATAGTTTCTTCATATCCTATTACATACTGTTAAGGGATATTATTTACATGTTATTAGGAGGCACAAGTTTACATGCTACTAGAGGTATCACATTCACATACTATTAGGAGGAACACATTGCATGCTATAAGGAGCCACACATTTACATGCTGTTAAGATGCACATATTTACATGCTAGTAGGAGAATCACATCAAAATCTATCAGGAGTTTTCATCTTAATTTCATCGTCAAACTATTAACTTTATTTTCTCCCAAGCTACATTCAAAACAAAGTAATCTACAATTTTTTTTCCTGTAAAAATGTGACTATCATTGATGAATCCATAGAATTGGCCTTTTATAGGTTATGGGTTTGGAACTATATTTACTAGAGAATCTCATATTTTACATTAGACCTAATCACGTGACATAGGCGTATAGCAACAATAATCAGTAGAACTACTTCACTATAGGCCTACAAAAATTAATTGGCCTTGATATTAACAAATATTGTACTAGCTATCCTTTGTGAGAGAAGGCACATATTTTGTTGATACCTTATTAATGAAGCAACATACTCAATTTAGGGAGTGAAAAATAGTTATATTGTGGTTGAGAGCGTTAGGGCGCTCATGGTGAGCGCTGACGTTTCTCTACCTCTAAGGGATGTATGGTAAATTAGTGTACGAATCCTGAAAGGAACATCAATGGGATACTTGTGGTTTGGGTACACGGTATTAAGAAGTTTCTAGATAAGAGGTTGTCAAACTGTGGATTGCTAACTACCGGTAACTCGCAGATATTTTTTGTAGTTCGCGTAGGAATATTTCTTTGCGCAAAAGTAGTTTACATCCCATACTGCACGCACAACCACATCAGCTATTAGAATATCAGCTTATGTGCGCATTTTTGAATCTCGATATTTTTATTGATGTATTGTTTTTCCAAATGGTTTATTTCTACATGTTTTGATGTAAGAGTGTAGAGTTTTTGTTGTTGTTATAATGAGTTGATTTTTTAAATCTTGATAGCTCATGGAACAATATGAAATTTTTAAAGTATCTCCCTTACTCAATGAGTTTGGTGATCCAAGGTATTTACGTTAATAGTATGGTCTTTAATAGCACAAAGCTATTTTTCCTTAGAGATCTTCTGGTCTTGTAATAATTTGTGTCAGATATTCAATATAAGCTTGGGAAAATTATAATACAAGTGTATATAAATATAACCGTTTTAATAGAAGATTTTGCAATTTATAAGTGGTGGAAATTCTTAGCTTAGATTTATCGGATAGTGAAAAGACATTGATTTAACCAATTCGTTGTAAGACAAAATATAATATTTTCCAATGGACCATTTATAATACAAGAAAGGATGCTATCAAATTTAATTTTCAAATGTATCTTCAGTTTTAAATTGTATTCCTATATTTTATTTGTTTTAGAATATACAATGTATCAATTTCTTTAATCCCGCTCTAGTGCCAGAGAGAATTACATCAGTGAATTATTCATCTAGAGTGAAAATAACAATCAATATTCCTTTAATTCTAGATTTAGAAAAATAAAAATAAACCATGTTTGGAATTGTTAAAATTTCTAAATGGCTGGGATTCGAAAATTGACCCCTTGGATAAATAATTAATTAATAACGCTAAAGAAAATCGAATGCATCAGATTAGATACTTATTATTATGATGATTTTATTTGCAGTGATACTGAAATTATATAGTTAAAAATGTGATTGTGGATGCGGTTGATAAAGGAACCAATAATATTTGTAGAAATTTTAACTTTCGATTAGGATCAACTCTCATTTCCCACCCATAAATAATCATGTAGCTTAAATGATTATAGACAGTAAAAAAAAAGGGAATATTAACTAACGTGCACATGGCTATATATATATGTATATGCAAAACTATGCATGTCTGGGCTACATTCTTCCCGTGGAGGCTCTTCCCATGTCCCGTTGAGATGAGGTGATGGTGATAGTGAATATGAAGGTGTGAAACTCTTAAACCTAACTTAAGCCTAATTAACCAAACCCTGGAGACCTTTGCGATAATTCACCTTTCGGGAAACTTACCAACGTTACCAAACGGGAATTGAGCCCGGGACCCCAGGTTTGTAGCCAGGTGCACTGACCACACTATACCACGGGGACGATTTGTATATGGATAAAAGATGAAAATTGTTTGGTAGCAAATATATTTTTTAAATTACAATATGCGAACAAAAGTACACATCCTATCCCTATCTAGAGCTAGTTCTATCCAGTCCACCTCATTACACCCTATCTATTTCAGTTTAAATTTATTTAGATCAAACTAAATTAATATTCAAATAACATTTGAACACATCTTGGATATATTATTGTAGTAAAATAAGTCAATTTTCTGTACATAATAACAAATATGACACTGGTATTTTTTTTAAATGGCTACATGAAGTATCGGCATGGAACATTCATGTGAGTTTAGTTCTTCAAAATCAATTTGTATGTGAAATATTAAAGTGAATAGAATTTTGCTTCATTCCAGAGATACTGTGGAACAATTTATGAATAGCAATCACTAACTAACCACCCTCTTCGTCATAGAGTTGCCGCAGAACCGTATTTTGAATAACAATCTCTAACTACCGTTTTAGTCACAGGGCTGTTGTGGTACCGTATTGTAAATAGCACTTTCTGATGACAAAAATGACCATGTGGAGTTTAAATAAATTATTGGTATTAAATACAAATACACACAATTAATTTATGGTAAGATATAATTAAATTCTATTGCAGTATTGGTCTAATTATTACTGTTAAACTCCAAATATTGTCAGATCAGTCATATTGATATCATTTTATATCTGTCATTTAAACCGTTTGTTTACGATTTTAAGCCAATTTATATTACATAATTATATTATATATTACATATTTAGCAACACGTCTTACTATCCGTTCGGGTTATACGCTTAAGTACTTATTACGCTAATGGATTAAGAATTGGGAGGGTTGAATTTAGAGGAAGTGAATCCACAATAGCGTGGAGGAAGAGTGGAAAATCATTTAGGAAAAAACACCCCCAGTTCACCCGACCGAGATTCGAACCTCGATCTCCCCGTCCTAGGCGGTTGAGTTCAACACGACTAGCGCGCTAGCCAAGTACGCTACCGCGGCGGATTATACTATATGTGGTTTTATGGATTAATTTAAGACCACAGGCTAAGGAATGTACCGTACCTGACTCAGCCTATACGATCATATTTGAATAGTTGAGGTTCTTAGAGTATTATTAATATAGACTCATTGATATTACAATTGAAAAAATAGTTTTAACCATCAAGCATTGCCATTAAATATCTAGCATCAGACAGCAAAGATGTTCGCAAACCTATTAAGTAAATTAAAATAACTATATTTTGTCGTGTTTTTTTCTTATTTAGCAAAATATGAATAGCTATTTTCTTTAAATTATGTAGGCTATGTCTAATGAAAACCCGATAATATTCTCAAATTAAAATTTACATTCATAGCTTACTTTGTATTGTGTTAGTGTTTTCTACCTTATTGTAGTCGAAGTACATTTTTTACACACCCGTATTTTAAAATAAATTTCAGTATTTAAAAATGATAGCGTAATTGTAGTTTAAATTTACTCAATACAGATTTATTATTCTAACCGGCCCAAATAATATATGGAATAGTAGTTACTAAATCTTTTTAAAATTACCATTCTCACATTCCCTATCCTATGTATTTTACATTTTACAACACATTCTTTAAAACTGTAGATTGAATTCTAAATGGTTAAAAATATGATTCTTATTGATATAATCATTTTATTTCTATATTTCATAATACATCTATCAAACCAAAATAAAATCAATAATAATATTATTTGGTAAAAACTCACAAAAGAAGGAAATGAGAGAATTATCTAAGGGTACTGAAATAATAAAACTCAAGACATAATTTTATAGTCACCCGGTACCTACGAAGATTGAAGCTCCAGACTTTAGGAAAAATTCCGATCTATGACAGCTCTAATGAAACCTTGAACATTTGTCAAAACTTAACCATTTCTTCCTTTTTTACTCCATATATCCCTCGTCATCCTGCTTCTCCTCCTCATGTTCCTCTTTCCCCCTCGCACCTTCAACCGCTGCCAGCCTCCTTCCCCTCTTACCGACCATTATTCTTCCCCCCACGGCCCGTTTCCAAACCACTTTCAAACTCCAACATATCTCTCGTCATTATTGTTCTTGCAGCGATCTTTTTTTTTTAATCTTATAAATGCTTATTTTTTATTCTAATTTTTAACACATGTTGCTTTTCTACAAAAAAGTTATTTTTTAGGAGGCCTCACACCACTTTTCTACTTCTTATCCTTTCCTTCCTTCTAGTAGATCTTCCTCGCCTCTTTTGAATTATGAGTATTGAATTTTCGTGTGGTTATATAACGATTTTTTTTTTGGCTCACTCTTTATGAGAGTCCGGGGTTAATTAAGGATTTATTCCTCTTACGATTATAAAAACCTCGCATGATGCATCTAAAATTAATTTTCTTTTGTAAATAATTTTATCTTTAAAGTGAACCGCGCAAGTGTTTAAGAAAAAAAAACCATAGATGAAGAAAAGAGAGTTTTATCAATATCAAATTAATTTTCAAGATTAAGGTGAGTTTCATCAAAATCATTATATATAAATATGTGTGTGTTTACACAATTTCTCCTTTTAAATATATATAAAATGTATTGTAATCATGAAAATATCGAATCCGAGATTATGATGGATCTTGTGTCCATAAAGTAAAAGAGGTTGATTTTCTCTCTGTACCTGGAGCTTCAGACGAAAAGGTTTAATGGATTTCATTAAAACTTCATATTGATATGTTACTCAAGCTAAACCCACGAGTCTAAATGTATTTTTAAAATTATGATAAAGCTATTAATTATTTATTTCAAAATAGAATTTGGGGGAGTTTTCTAACATAAAATAAAACACTGTATACTTGATTTTCGGAGAAAAATTCATTTTAGAAGATCTTACTGGCAACAGATTTTTAAAATATGGTTCCCAAACCATAAGGGGCTAGATAATAAATTATGTATGAGTGTGTTTTATCAATATTAAATGATTTTACTTGAAATTGTATACATTTAAATGTTATTTAATTTGAAATTAAGATCTATTATGTGTGTAGCATTCACTCACTCTCATACAGAACGGGTACAATAGCGTGCCAATTTTCAACCCCTCCCCTGGTAGATGATTGTATATTTGATTAAAAAGTCACTATCTCATAATTTGATCTTCAATCAATTAGGGTAATTTGCAGATACTCCAGTAGTTGTGAAACAATGTTGTTGATAGCCATCTATTTCTCCACTTTTGAAAGTATAGTTGTAAATAAAATTATATCAATGACATCATTGCAGAGTTTTTAAACATAACAAACCCATACTACACAGGTGTCGAGAGTAAGAATCTCGTACTATCCAATTAAAAGCATAGTTTTAAACAACACAATCTTACTACTCTATTACATGAATATTTGAAAACAATGAGCTCTTATTACCATGTTAAAATCACATCTTAAACAACAATATCTTACTGCCCTATCAAAAGAACGGAGCTTTAAACAACACTCTCTCACCGGTACTGTATTTAACAGTTTTTTAAATAACAATATTATAATGTACAGATGATTAGAATAAACATTGCTTAATACCTTATTCATTCACTATTTTTGAGAATGACCATCCCATACCACAGTTTGTATTGCATGGTTTATTAAGATAACATTATTTTACTACAATTTTCATAAACAGTTGCACAATTGTGGTAAACAAAGTTTTCTCACTGACTTCTTCACTGCACAGTTGTTGTGAATAACAATCTATTACCAACCTGTTAAATGCACAAGTGTTAAGAATAATAGTCCCATACTGTCTTTTTCATTGAACAATTGTTTAAAATAACAAAATCTTACTGCCCTCTTCATTGCACAGTTGTTGTGAGTAGCAATCCCTTACTGCCCTCTTAGTTCTACAGTTAATGTGAATAGCAATCCTTTCTCCCCTCTTCATTACACAACTGGTGTGAATTAAAAATCACTTAGTACTTCCTTTATTACACTGTTGTAGTAAAAAAATGTACAGTTGTACATTTATGCACAGCTGTGAAACTATGTTTTGAAAAGTCATACTACCCCCTTACTCGCGAGTTTTATCAGAATTACATTTAACTGAAAACAAATACATTTTTCAAGGATTAATACAGATTATAATATCATATGTAAGGCATGTTGAGGAATATATTTGGCATGGCCAAGAACATTGTCTATTCAAATACTTTTTCCTTCTCCAATACTAATTGTTACCCACGCAACCTAACTATATGTGTTCCTAGAAAGGACCGTATACTATTTTAAGATTAATTAAAGTGAGTGATGTAAATAAAAATAGTATTAAACTAATTACTATAAGATCTGACATAATGTTTCTATTTAAACATTAATTCAAGCCTAGACATGATTTAAAATTAATACGTTGCATGGTATCACAAAATCACATAGGTATATGGAATCTGAAAAAAAAAATTAAACTATTCACATTACTTGTGTTCTGTCATATGTTTTGAACTAAATCATTGAGCTCGACCAAGCTTCGACCACATATAAGCAACTAAAACAAAACATTTTCTAATTATTTTTAAAGTTATTTTTTCACACCAATATGGGGTGAGGGGGCTTAAAAGTGCCATACAAAATATGCCTTTGGGCTATATTTGGTTTGAAAATTCCATAAATAATTTAGATAAATTGCTCAACATAAACACTTATTTAGTAAGAGCTTATTATTATTATTATTATTATTATTATATGTTCTGTCTTACGACAGGTCAATTTCTTTTGTTAGTGAAACTTAGATTTTCAATGCGCCCTTTCCTATGCCTCCTCCTTCATATCCCAGAATCTTATTCTTTCCTTCAAGTCATATCATATTTGAATCCTCCTTCTTCCTAAGCTCCTCTTTCCCTCAAACTTTCCTTCTATGGCATCGTGTAGAATATAGCTCATCCAAAGGATTTGTCCGATCCAGTTTGCTTTGTTCCATAGAATCACACCCAAAATTGATCATTTATCCCCCACTCTTCTTAGAACTTCTTCTTTTGTCACCCTGTCTGTCCACCTGATCTTCTCAAATTTTCTCAAGCACCACATTCCAAAGCTCTCATAGTAGTTCTTTTGCATCTTTCTAAGAGTCCAAGTTTATGCTACATACAGTTCGATGCTCCAAATGTAGCATTTAATCAGTTTTTTCCTCAGTTCCAAACTCAACTTGCTTGTCATCAGTAACTTCTTCTTTTTGAAAGATTACTTGGCCATGGCTATCCTCGACCTAATTTCTTTAGCGCAGTAGGCATACTTTTTCAGCAGTCTTCCCAGGTACTTGAACTTCTCTATGTTTTCCTACTCCTGGTTTCAAATTTTGACTTTCAGCGGCTCTTTATTTTTTGAAATCACTATCACTTTTGACTTCTTAATGTTGATCTCCATGCCATATCGTCTCCTTATCTCCCCTAGATGGTTCGTCATAAACTGCAATGCCTCTTTATTTCCGGTCAGAAATGCTAGATCATCTACATATTTTATTGTGTTGATAACACGTCCTCCTAACCTGATATTGCCCCTTCCTTCTAGGGCTTAAATGACCATACACTCAACATACAAGTTGAACAGACTGGGTGACAAACAACATCCCTGTCTCACTCCTCTTCCTAGTTCTACGCTATTGGTCTTTCCATCATTCAGCCTTACCTTCAATCGCTGTCCTAGGTACAGGTTTGCATTCAGACTTCTGTCTCTCCAGTTGATGCCGATCTTCTTGAGTATTCTTCTTGAGTCAGCTTCTTCTATTTCACTCTATCAAACGGGTTTTCCCAGTCAATTTAACCAATTTAGACTTTTTCCTTGACTTCCAGCTCTCTTTCTGAAATTTTTCCCAGCATACCGATGGCATCTCTGGTTCCTTTTCCTTTACTGAATCCAAATTAGTCTTCTACCATCTCACTTTCTATTTTCTGTTCCAGTCGCCTGTTGAGTATTGATGCCACAATCTTCCTCATATGAAAGATGAGGCTTATGGTCTAGAAAGTCCTTGCACCATTTTCCTGTTTCGTAGATCCTATTTATAAGTTTTGTCAGATCCATTAATCCGTTGTTTCTCAGTTTCTTCAGAAGGTCAGCTAGTATGTCGTCATCTCCAGCAGCTTTTCTTCTTCACATATCCTTTATGGCTCTCTCCACTAAAATCTTACAAGGTTGGGTCCTTGTTCGTCTTCCTCTACCTCTTCTTCTTCAATATCAAGGTTTCCTGGTCGATTTACCTTGTCATACATTTCTTATATATATATATTTATACCAAATTGTGAGAGCCTCTCTATAATCGGTCACAATCTGAACTTTAGGGTTTTATATAACTATTGTTCGCCCACCTTTGTTTTCATATCCTCCCAGTTCCTTTGCTTTCTGGTACATAATGTCATACCTTCCTTTTCTTTACATTTCAATAAACTCATCGCATGTCTTCTATGTATAGTCTTTCCTCACTTTGTCTGTTTCTCTCCTTAACTCATTGTTTAGCCTCATATAATATCTTTCTTTGTTGACTTTTTCCATTTCCTTCTTTCTTTCATTTTCTGAAGCATTTCTGTTGTTACCCAGGGATTTCGTGCAATCCTCTTCACTTCTCCAACATTTTCGTTTAGAACCTTCAAAGAAATATTCTTAGCACTATTCCACTTCCCTCCCGCACTTATACTCTCTTCTGTCACCTCAATTAACTTTAGTTACATTGAATTTCCCACAATGCCAATCTTGCTTCTTAATTTTTCAAGTCCCACCACAGTCTTCTCTTGCTCGTTTACCTGATCATTTTCTGTCTTGTTTCAATGTACGCCACCATAAGGTTGTGGTTTAAATCGATGTCAGCACCTGGAAATGTCTTAACATCCTTCACTCCATTCCTGAATAGCTGTTTGACCAGGATGTAGTCTAATTGGTACTTGCTGATGTCTCCTGGGCTCTTCCATGTGTATAGTTTTGACTTCCGTTTCTTGAACCAGGTGTTTTTCACCACCAGATCATTCCTCTGGCAAAAGAGCATCTGCCACCTGTTGTTTCTCTTCCCCAGTCCATGTGGCTCTACTATCTTCTAAGCCACCCTTCTCCAGCCACACTCTTTCTATCACCCATGATTATGGTGTTCACTTTCCCTCTTCCTTTATGTTGAATAATTACTTCAATTTCATCTTATATTTATTCAACCTCAACATCATCGTGGTTGGTTGTTATGTAATATTACTTTATTCTACATTCACGTACAAGACATACAGTACCGGCCTAGTCACCGCTCCAAGGCCAGAGCTCACACTGCTTGTCTGCTGGAATGTGCCACCAACCCTTCTGTCTTGATGAACACTAGAGGAGGGAGTATTGTCCCGTTATAACGTTCCCCCCCTACCTGCTTGTTAGCAGTCAGCATTTGTCACTACACTATTTCCTCCCTTATTCAAAACTCACAGTTTAATATTAAAACACATTAGCTTATAGACACCAACATATATACATATTTACAAAACAAAACTACCTTACAAATTACAAATGTTTATTTACACTTTTCTTCATTCAACCAAAATCGGCTTGAAATGGAATTGTCTGTGCTCTGTTCCGGGCCGGGTATCGACGTACTTCTTCATCTGTGTTGACGTCCACTGCAACACTAGGGGAGGGAGTATTGTCCCGTTATAACGTTCCCCCCCTACCTGCTTGTTAGCAGTCAGCACTTGTCACTACAGTTACATATATTTAGTATTTTTTGAATACAGCGTCTTAAAATCTCTTTGGGGTATCCACATCTTTAAGCCTAAACTAATGGGAGAAGGATAAGCAAGGTAGAATTTAGAGGAAATATACTATCATTTATGTGGAGGGATAGTGGGAAGCCATATAGGAAAACACACTCTGGTTACAACGGGCCTGGATTCTACCCTCGATCTCCTTGTCACCCAAAATCCGGCAAGCTCTTTGGAGAGTGTGTACAATATGTTTCCTTCCCATACCCAAAGAACTTTGAGTAGATAAAATGGACAAATGGAGTTTTACTTCATCATTATTACCTAATATATATTTTAGTTAAAAATTATTAGGTATGGTCTATTAATAGATAAAGAACATAGTGGTTTTAAGAAATCTAATTTGGATATTTTGCTCAGTATTATTTATCGTAGACATAGGGAAGATTCAGAAATTAAATGAAACAAAATTAGTATATTTGTGATAGAATTCATCCCAGAGGCCCTGGTTATTACTATCAGGGTGTGCAAAGTTTTTTACAGGCCACCTTCCATTTTCCATTAATGCTGTCTAAAAAAATCTATTAATCAATACTATCTGAAAACAGAAAATAAGTTAAATAAAAAAGATATTTAATTTATACGTTTATATCTAAAAAAAAGGGAAAAAAAACAATAAAACAAAAGGTCTTATACCTCTACTGATAATTTAATAATAGTACTAGTAGTGGAAATGTGACTGCTAGTCTTCACTATATGCAAACATTTTCCGAGATCCCAGGAAATTCCTAGGCCCCTTCTAGACATCCGGGCCCAGGTACGATGTACTCCCTGCACCCACCTCTGGTAATAACTAATAAGGGACTAATAGTGTAAAAGATTATTTTTCTACCCATGTATTCATTCATACCTGTCTATTTTTGGACTGTTAAGTAATAGCAATCTGATCCAGTTAATGTTATTAGTATAAAATATAAATAACACTAATTTAATACTAGGTTTTATGCTTGTCTAAGACAGGCTGATGGTAATAACAATAATACTACCCAACCCAACAAAACCTAACCTTCAATTTGGAGCTGTGTAGAAGATTGGTTTTGTTAAGTTGTGTTGTCACTTCTCAGGGTTTCACAACTCGTTCCGGTACTCGTTTAGGTATGTATGTTTACTTGGTTTTTTGTAAAATCAAATTATTTATAAATATATATACATATCAACTCAGTGATTGTCTATTATCCTGAGATATTGTCAAAAGGCATTTGAATCCTAGCCGTACCAGTGGAGTGTTTTTTTTCCTAAATCACTTCTCACTCTTCATCTACGTAATGCAGAGTACATTTAATCTAAAATTCTCCTCCCCACACCATTAAAGTGTGATAAGACCGGCTGGGTAGTACGACACGGTACAAAATAATATATAATGAAAATTATTGTCTGTTTCGCTTTCTAATATCCTTTTGAGCTATTCACATGAATGAAAAAGGAATGAGAAATGTAGAATATGGAGTGTTTTCACATTTGGGAAAATTCGGGTACAATTCCTTTAATTCACTTTACTGTACATATAATCACATAATAAAATAAGAAGAGGGACTTTAATTTAGTTAAAACTTTTTATATTTTTACTGTATACTGGTCTAGTGTAAAAATGGGTCTGTTGTTAATTGGCTATCTTTGTATTACAGTAGGGCCCCGTATCCGCTGATTTGGTATCCACAGTTTACTTGCGTAGGAGAGGGAAACTGCTTATGAAAATAACCCACATAAAACTCCACCGGGATTGGAATCCCAACCCTCCCATGTCCAGGAAACCAGACCAAGTGAGTTTGACCTTTAATCCGCGTGCTCATTGATGAAGGTAACAAGTATGTTAATCTAAGTGTTATTTTCATAGTCAGTTCTCACCACTGTCTATTTAAGCCATTATTAAGCTTGTAATAAATTAGCTTTGCAAATAAAGTCATTGTTATGTTTTCATCCATTTGGTCGCCAGATAAAAGAAACTTTTTTTTATATAACTACCGCATCTTACAAACGGTTTAGATAGTACGCAATTATGCTAATTACTATTATGGGGTAAAAATGAGGAAGGAAGCATTTTAGATTAGGTAATCTACCCGCAATTGCGTGGAAGGAGAATGGGAAACAATTTAAGAAAAACTAGGGGTGTGCAAATGGTACAGCCACACAGGGCCCCGCGATTTGGGAGCCACAGCACTTGCTTAGGTGACAAAAGGGGAAAAAACCAGTTGGGGTGGGAAATGTTTAATTGCGCGCTCGTATATTAAGCTCCTTGTCTAAAAGATCCAGCAAATATTGTCAGAGTATAAAACCAAATAAAAACATAATCATGTGGTTTGGTTTATTGAAGAAGTGGAGTGAGTTCTGGTTTAACTCCACCGAAATGAATTTGTCTGCCTGTGGTGGATATAGCTCACGATAACGTCTAACGTATTAAATGATTTAGTTCATTCTAGCTTGGCACAGTTGCTCTTTGTACCTTCATTCAGATCAAGTTCATTGGAGAAGAAGACTGAACGAAGGGTTGGAGAGAAATCAACCCCTATATGTATAAAAACACGGCTTCTAGAATTAATGATTGTTTACAGTTTCAAACTGTAAATCAATCTCACTAGTTTAGTGAATGATATCTGTTAGAGCTGCGTCTTAAAATTACTGTATAGCTTGCCTGCGAACATGACTCACGATCATACGTCTTAGCCCTGGAAAGACCTACTCAGAAGTGACTTCTTGAAAGCAGATATATTTCAGTCTTAGGAAGGGAAGGGGTTCTTGAAGGGGTAATTTTTTATAATATTTACTCATTTGTAAATTAATTCGGCCAATGACCAATTAATAACGCGCACGATTCCCCTTAATGTATTCTCCCAGGACCTTGTCTTACTACCCGTTCGGGTTATACGCATATGTTCTAATTACGATAATGGGTTAGGGTGAGGAAGGTTAAATCTAGAGGAAGTGTACCCACATTTACGTGGAGGGAGAATGGAAAATTATTTAGGGAAAACCACTTTCAGTAAATTCGACCGGGATTCGAACCTCGATCTCTCAATCATCGGCAGTTTAGTCTGCTGCAAGAGCGACGCCTTAAACCATGATATCACTGAAGTGGGTCACCTTATAAGTATATAATTGTAGATAAATAAACGTTTTCAAGTAAAATACAAGGATTTTACTAATCCATTATCAATTTTTTTAAAAGTATGAAAACATTTCAACAAAGTTATCTAAAAATTCACCTGGTTTGATTCCCGGCATGGCCGAAATATTTATCATTGGTGAAATGTGAGTTTACCCTTTCACAGTGAAGAATTAATGGCTGGGGATTGGATGTTTTGTCAATCCTAGTCTAAAGTTACATTATAAGGCAGATGACGTTATGACAGGCCTAGACTATTCTCCACTCAAGTTTCGAACACTTGTGAAGCGTTACGTGGCGAGTGACATTGTACACACGTCAACAATTATTAACAAAGTTAAGAGTATCCATATCTTAAAGGTCACGATGTTAATGAAAGATACCGAATGCTTTTTTTCGTGAGGTGAGCAGGCAAATCGTAGATTGGTTGGATAGATAGATATATCTACGTCAACCTTTGATAAGATACGTTTACAATTTTTGCGTAATAATTCTTATCATAATTGTATATTATGTTGAATCATTGGGAATGTGAAGTGTAAAGTGTTAAAATTATTATTATTTTAAACTATAGGGCTCCTTTTAATAAGTATTTGCATTTTAGCTATAATGATTTTCAAAATAAATATTCCAATAAAAAGTATGTCCCAAAGTGAACTTATATTTGTTTATGGTTTATATGAAAATAGCTTTCCTTCGTACTGATCTAAAATGAATTGAAGACAACAATAGAGAAATCTTTTTTTTAGCTCCACATCATATTACCCGTTCTGGTACGCCTATGTACTAATTACACTAATATGCTATGGATTAGGAATGTTTACTTTAGAAGAAGTACACCTGCATTTCCATGGAAGGAGAATGGAAAACCAATTAGGAAAAACCTCAGTGAATCCTGCCTATATTCAAACCACGATCTCCCCGTCATCAGCAGGCCAGTCTAACACGATATCTTAGACTGTTCAGCCTTTGAAGCGGGTAGCTCGATTGTTTATTTAAAGTAATTAAAGGTAAGGTGAAATAGAGCATACTTAAACAATTTTAAGGGCGCATTTTTAAATAACTAAACAACATACCGGTAATACTGTAAATATACAGCATTCAAATGATTCGATTGGAACTATAATCGCTGAACATTTTAAACAATGAATGTGATTTCTATGATGTAATTATTATGGTAGCTACACCAGGGGTCATGCGATCTAAGGCGATAGATTCGCAGTAACCTGGATGGCGACGAGGAAATCGAGGCTCGAGTCTCGACCTGATACACTTTGGGCTTGGGGGNGGTTTCCCCCATAAGCCCTAACTTCTCCACGCTTACACAGCTGCATTTAATGAAAAATTACCTTACTCATTTCTATTCTTTTGATTAAATCCGTTCAATAGCCATGGTTTTCAAGCCTATAAAATAAAAATATAATATGGGCTTGTAAAGGTTGGCGTACAGGTTTGACTTTAACTCGGGATACCAGGATTCAATCCCAAACAGGTAAACTGCTTTTACTTTTTCTCGACCCCATGGAGAGAGTATTGGGATCGTCAAAAAATAGAGTTCAATATTTTGATAAATATAGACGTTTCATGACCCCGTGAAACCGAAAAAGTTGTTTTCGTTATGCCGTCTGTCTGCATATATCTCTGTCTAGAGCATAAACGATCATGTTGAAAAATTGATACTAAGGTTTTTCATAAGGTCCCCCCGAGGTTTTTGGAATTAGGCTATATATCTAATCCTCAAATTAAGGGTAGTTTACTGTGATAAGCAATAGAAGAAAAAAAAAGCAATCTTCTCAAAACCCATGTTACAGTTATTATTAGAGAGGTTCATGGGATTAAATAAATTACTATAGTAGCTGGTTTAAATAGTGCTTGTATATTTTAACTAGAATACTATATTGCTAACAAGACGACCGCGTGCTTACACGAACGATTACTGACCGGAAGAGGTTGATACATTACAGTGTTGCCACTAGATAATAATATTTAGCACCGCGTCTTACTATCCGTTCGGGTTATACGCTTAAGTACTAATTACGCTAATGGAATAGGAATTGGGAGGGTTGAATTTAGAGGAAGTGAACCCGCATTTGCGTGGAGGGAGAGTGGAAAACCATTTAGGGAAAACCACCCCCAGTTCACTCGATCGAGATTCGAACCTCGATCTCCCCGTCCTCGGCAGTCGAGCTCAACACGTCTAGCGCGTTAGCCAACTACGCCACCGAGGCGGGTGTTGCCACTAGAGTTCAAATATATTAACAATGTTGCCATTTTCACAACCCACTAGAAATTTTGATTAAACTTAGTATCCAGGCATTATTTAGAATTATAAACAGAATGGCAATTCACATGTTCCCATGAAAACGACTTTGAGGGTATTTTAATAATATCACCACAACTATTTGAGATACGAAATAACTTATCATTGTAAAGTTTTAGTACAATTAGAAACTAAAATAGGTTAATTTGGAATATATTTTTATAAAACCACTGGTTTCTGAGCTACAAGTAAACATAATAGATTTGTTTATGGAGCACTTTAAAATATGATGGTGATGATGGAAATGGTTGGTGTACTGAGAGGCTCCTCTTTTCTCAATGTTTCTGTAACAGTGTATATTATTTCGTGCATACTCTTTGGTTGAGTGTTTTTGCAACAATGTTTACTATAGGTTTTCGTAAATATTACGGGCTATTAATAGATGCTTCTATTTTAAGATAAAAGAGAAAGAAATTATGTACGGTGCACCGCACCATTTATTTGCCACATATAATTTTTCATTCTCTCTCCATGTGAATGCTTGTGATGCTATTTAAAACTCATCCTCCTAACCTTAGGTTTTTATATTAGCTAGTTTAACTTGCGGAGAACTCCAAAGATCAGTTTTACGCGTGGCACCGTAAACATATTAAACTTAAAGTCAATCTTTAAAATAATGTCCAAAAACTTAGAGATTGAAGATGCTAAAGTATTTATTTACTAGCGTAGCATCATTTTTTCACTGTGAAAAAAAAAAAGAAGTGACGAATAACATAAGGTGTCTAATTAAATGACCAAAACAGCAAATTTTATAGTGCCGGTTGATGACGAAATAGTTGTTTTAAAGAAGGTTAAGCATCATTGGTGGGCTCATTTCCAACCAACAGGGTGACAATTAGCTCAAAAAGAACTTTCAAATTATTATCTATCATGAAAGATATATGAGAGGGTGGAGCTATTAGGATTAAAATAAGAAGTTGAGCTACGGCGCAGCTACTCAACACAATTTGTATGTTTTTAAAGTAATTAACACTGAAAAATAGTTTTTAAGAGATCAAAAAAGTGTAATTGGCATAATCTGTCTACGCTTGTATTTTCATAATAAGTAGGTTTTACGGTTTCATAAGTTTTAGTTTTTGGATTATTATTTATACTTTTAAGCTTAGTTAGGCAATGTTCACAACAAGTAAAATAAGCGCATTCTATAAAATAATAATTATTTAAAAATAAAATTAGTTTTCCTATTTGAGTCCCTATTTTATTAAATATCATACATTAATTAATTACTTTTTAAAGTGAATCTTAAGATCATAATACAGGTTATCTGCAATTTTTGACTTGAAAATGAATCCATAAGAGTAACATTTTAAATAAGACAAACCAATAGGTAACAACTTTTCACGTTTTATTTCTTAGCATATTTAAAGCTTTGTCGTTTACTTGGGAAGGGGACGCGGCAGTTGGCCTAAAGTCATAAGGCCTAAAAGGCCTAAAAGTCATTTGGCCTACACTTTTGGCCAAATTACGGGTACCTCTTGGGAACGCATGTACACCTGATGAGTCTAAGTTTAGGATGAACCATCTTGACTGGTCAACCGTATGCAATATTCTGGGCAGAAGATGGGCAACTGTAGTTTCTCGGGCCATCTCAAAGAGTCAAGAAAAAGGAAAGAGATTTCAGGTATTTCCGAGAAACTTATAAGCTGTAGCTCATTTCCAAAGTTGCACATCCTCAACCAACTCTCTCTCTCTCTCTCTCTCTCTCTCTCTCTCTCCCCCGTCTCAGTTGTTCACAACCCTAGGGGGGAGGGCTGAGACCTTTCGAGGCAGAAACTATCTATCCACCAGTTACGAGTTGCCTTTAAATTTGAAGGTCATTTCAAAGTTATTTGTAAGTAAAACTCATTCTTAAGAAAAGGATGAAAAAATTACGATACATAAAAACAGAATGCTGTATATTTTCCAAACAATTTAGAGTTTTAAAAAGAGTTTTGATTTGAGACATTAGGCAAGTAATTTGCTTGGTTATATGTGTATGTAAGTATACCGCGTTCACCATATACATGCTTTACAGTCATATTTCAAGTTAATGTTAGTGATGAATGTTAATAATGATGGTGAATACAAAATGTGAATAATTAAAAAGATTTCAATTATAAATTTTTTAAATGTAGTAAAAATAGTGACAATATTATCTTTATGAAACTCTTATTCACCAAAAATAACGGTTTTTATGTGTTTTACAACTATCTGTTAGTTATTATAATAATATATATATATTTTTGTCATAAGCTCGTTTAATGATCTAAACATCCACATAACAACCAATGAGAATTATGAACTAAATAATAAATTGTGATTGAAATGAAAGTTCTAGATTTAAAAATGGGATTATATACAGTATCTATAAAACTGTATCAATAATTTTAAGTTAGCAAAATAATTGGTCCGTGAATTATTCATAAGAGGGTTATGACCATACATATTCTGTGGATAAAATCTATTATAGTGTAGCTTCGGTGGTCGAATGACCTTAACTTTGAGGCGTCACTTTCGCAATAGGCTGGATTGCCACGAAGAGATCAGGGTTTGAATCCCGTTCTTGTGAGCCGAAGGGGGTTTGCCCTAAATGGTTTTCAACCTTTATTATTCGCAAATATGAGTACACTTCATCTAAATTCAACCTTCCTCATCCTTAACAAATTAGTGTAATTGATGTATATGCGTATAGCCCGAACGAATAGTAATAAAGAAACTTGAACAATGCCTCGGGATAATACCTAAATATATTCTAAAATTAAAAACTAACACATGTTTAGGGTGACCTGGCGGTCTAGGGGTAAGGTGTCAGACCTATGTGCTGGGGGGTCCGGGGTTCAATCCTCGGTCCCGGCACAGATTTATCTGATTGCTAAACCCTTCCTTCACCTCTGACAAGATGTGTATTAATCACAACTTGTGAATGTGGGGAATGCCAGGCCTCCACCGTGGTTCGGATCCCACGTTAAACTGTAGGTCCTCCATTTCATCTCACAATCGCCCTACCATTACACATTAGCGTAAGTGCGTACAACTCGAAAGAGTAGTAAGACGCGGTGATGATAATAATAACATATATTTTTCCTGGCAAATATTAAACTGCCCAGAGTTTTACCACCAACCGATCAAACACATTTCCTTTTATCCCCCCCCCCCAACCCCCCTTTTTTTAAACATTAAAAATATAATTTTACACAATTATTTTGTAGATTTTGTCTAGCTTCGGGTGAAAATATACTAAAAATAATACTTTTTGATGCCAAGAATTGCATTTTAATAGTGGAATTAAAAAATAAGTCGGGCTATTTTATTAAATTCTCCGACTATTTTTAAGTTTTCCAAACTATTGGACATTTTTTAGTGACTGTATCAAAGGCATAAAATTCCGAATCACCCTGTATAGTTTGACGTCAAATTAAAATTACTTTGAATAGAATAGTTCACTATCTCAAGTGCATACAGGTAACAGTAAAACTATGATAAACATTAAATATTCTGCAGTTTATCATTACAATAATAGTAACAAACAATAAAAATGTAGTATGCCTATGTTTTTTTGGATTAATAAATATTGCAAATTAAGGAAGAAGATTTAAAAGAATGCTTGAGATATATTGCAGGTTACTTAGCAAACAGGATTTAAAAAATAATAATTAACACTTGTAGTAACTTCATATATATATATATATATATATATATATATTTAGCACCCCGTCTTACTACCCGTTCAGGTTATACGCCTATGCACTAATTACACTAATGACTTAGGGATTATGAAGGTTTTAATTTAGAGGAAATGCACCCCCATTTGAATGGAGAGTGGAAAACATTTATGGAAAACTACCCTCAGTACACCCAATCGGGATCGAACCCGGACGTCTGAAACAATCAAAAGTATATTATTTCGCTGCACTCAAACAGATTATTTAATTTTTTATCATGCGCAATTTCTCAACACGTAGCCAAAAGGGTTTTTTCCATCACCGCGTGTTATTACCTGTTCAGGTTATACGCATACGTATTAGTTTAAGCTAATGGGTTAGGGATGAGGAAGGTTGAATTAAGAGGAAGTGTACTCGCATTTGCTTGGAGGGAAGGTTGAAAACTATTTTGGAAAAAAACCTAAGTACACTCGGCGAGGATTCAAACACCGACCTTCTCAACACCAGCAAACCAGACTAAATTGGCTTGTCATTAAAATCGTTAACAGAGCCTCTGTACGAACAAAATACTACTTTGTATTGATTAAAGGAAAAAGATGATAAATAGGTTAGTGGCGGTTTGTGTCGTAAACACTCGGGTGTTCACAAAATTGCACTGGAGAGCTTTTTTTTTACTATATAATTAAATAGTTTAATTAGATCAATATCACTCCACACCATATACGGGGATAATATTTAAGCATATAAAAATGTATTTGTCCACACACACACACAAACACGAGGTTTAATTTTACATGAAACAAATATTAAAACCAAATTGTTTAATAAGACCAACCAAAACAAATGTTTGAATCAGATTATAACTGCTAGCTTACTACTTATAGAGAAAATCAACCCTCCCCTCTTTAATACTGGCTCATTTATCAGTCCATAGCTCGTTAGTTGAATATTTTAAGTTCCATACTAAACAGCACGCAAGGGATTGGTTGAACTACACCCACGGCATATACCCAAGTCTATGTCTGGTAAATATTAGATTTGAATTTTCGTTGGTAATAACCGGGACCTACGTGTTCTATTTCAGAGACCTATTTATTATTCAGCCCTAGCATTTTAATTTTTAAATTATTTTGATTTGTTAGCTCATAATTACTTTCTAAAAAGGTTTTAAAAAAATCAGTATGCATACAATCCAAAACTGCCATGTTTGCCCATGTTCATTTGTAACAGGCCTAATATTAAATTGTATGAAATAAATTTATTCAGCCCTAAATATAAAACGACACCATGACTAAGCAAAGTATTTCTACACTATAATAGAATTAAAATAAACATTCCCCAAGAATGATCAAATTTAAACAGACACATCCCCTTAGCTACGCAACTATAGGACATTCCAATCTTAAATCACAGTACAGGTTCTTATAGACACTTACTATCTCTTTCTAACCCATTGGTTTCACTTAAGTGCTGTCCTTTTTTCTATCCAGCGGAGTTAGCATTTTGTAGCTTAACATCACCGAACATAGTTATTTAAATGTAAGAAGAATGCTATACTGCTATACAGCTATATAGCATTTACTGATGCAGAGAGTTAAAGTAAGCTACCAAATAACATTTTAAATCACTAAATTTTTACAAATTATGAAAATTAGTAGTGTGTCTCAGTTTTACGAGTTACATCATAAGTCTCGTTCCAATTGTGCGGGAGAGCCAATAATTTTATGCTGGCTGTAGTAACAGTCATGAACAACACATGCAAAGTGTGAAATGGTTAATTTTCACACATGTCCGTAAATGTGTTCTTATAATTTGTGCCGTGAAAGCACCAGAAAACGTTGAATGCTCCTAAATTCACGTAGCAGCATCCATAAGGGCACTAATAAGACCAAAGCCAATATTAAGTGCTGAATTTGTGCCACCACAGTTTTCATGAAAACACCTTTAAACTTTGTAACTTGACGCTGTACTTTCCTCCTTCGCTCGAAGGCCGTAAGTAGACTCTTCTCTTTCAACACAATGAAACCAAAAAGTGCACGCAAAAGGATCGACACGCATGAGAAACTTGAACAAAGTGGTCGACACGAGCAAGACCATGTGATAAGACCACCAACCTGTCGACAAACTCATTTGTACATAGCTTAATGATTTATTTTTAACAAAATATGCGAAACGGCCTCACCGAACACCTCAAAAGTCCACAGGTGCCTGATCCCTGGTTGTTCAAGGGTGGCGGCGAAAATGTGTAATCAAGTTGTCATACAATGTTGACGGAACTCAGTTTACATCTAGAACTCGCTTAGAATATTTTAAAATAATTTGATTTTCCTCTTTAAAGGCTAATATTTTTCAGACCAAGAAAGAATAGAATTTATGAATAAGTTCATTCTAACAACTTTTATTTGAATATAACATAAATTATAGGCCTATCCCTATAAAATAAAAAAGTGAAGCTAACTTTAATAATATTTTTGCCCAAATTTGTACAACATAATTGAAAAAAAAAAATTCATACATTAGTAGGATATTCATTGGTATCATAATCCATTGTTTTTCCCTGCAACCGGGCAAAATGTATCCACAGTTATATATAAGTTAATTTTAACCAATTTAAACTAAAATAAGAATATTAGTACCGTTGGAACAAAAAATATACTTTGCTCTGGTTTGGTAAAAGTAGAAATCCATTTGCAAAGAGTGAGCCACATCTGAGATCGAACCTTTTTGTACAATTAGTCGACCAGTCTGATCCTTGTAAAAAGGGCTAGAAGCAGAATACAGCTCTATACAAATATATATTGTCATATATGATTTGTTTTACACTCAAGTTCCCGTTAAAAAACTAATAATCTTAAATCAAGAAAGAGTTGGCAGCGTACGCATAGCTTATGAATGTTTACAAAAAAACTTCGGACCAATAAAGTTCTCAAATTCATAAGTTACTAAGCATCTCAAAAGGTATGTCTCATAAAATCTAGTGCGTGCGTGTATACGAATGAAATTACATCACACATCCTAGATTGAATGTTAATTTATGCCTCAAATTATGAAGAACAATTTGTGCGCTAGAGCAATAAGCTTGTAAAAAAAAAAGAAGAAAAAAGTATTGACACAATAATGCAGGGAGTCGAACAGGAACCGGAACCAATAACCGAGATTAACATTTATTTGTATGGACCAAAATCGGAACCGGTACCCTAAAAACACTATTCTAAAGAACCGGAATTGGAACCATTAAAAAAATTTAGGTTCATAAAGGTTCCAAAAGGTTCTTAGGGGTTCCTAGTTTTACAAAATTGTATATAATTTTGACATGTTACACAATTTTTTTTTTCCATTCCTAATCTTAGTTTAATTTTGAAATGTTGTGTTTCCCCATTTCTCAGTAAGTTCTGAAAGTGCTTGATATATTTTAGTGTACTACTTTGTTTGAAACCTCTTTTATAAGGTGATTAGAAAAAAGTTAATGAGCCCTTAGCAATACACACTAATGAATTTAGATTCCGGAGGAATGTCATGACTGTCACATTGTTCTGTTTTCTCACTTTAATGTTTAAGCTAGAGGTTTAAAAAGATGTATTTAGTTTGATAGACAGCAGTTAATACCCCATTCCTTTAAAGTTGAAAAACAGAAATCATCTCTTTTGGACAACCAGTCTAAGCCTATTGTACTTGGTACTTCCTGAAAGTGAAAACTAATAATCTGGTGGTTATTTGAGCAGCTTATAACAGTAGGAAAAGGGGGATGGAGGGTGGCAAAATGCAAACTTTAAATTCTTTAACTCAAGTTTAAATTAGGAAGTATCTCAGTGAACGTGTTCCTTGTGTACAGTGCGGAGGTGATTATTTTTGTTTGTTAGTAAGTGGTTTAAATAATTTTATTGATTGGGTGCATTAAAGAAAACTCAGTTCGGAAGTTTTTTGACAATGAGATTGACGGTAACAGATCAAGATGCAAATTAGATAGAAGGATGTGCTATTGTTATTAAAGTACCTTTATAATATTTTTTAATCTAGCAGTACTTTTTGATCCAGAGTGTTATTTCCAAAGTGGTTCTCCACTCTCCTTCCATGCAAGTGCGGATACTCTTCCTATATATATATATATAGCCTTCCTCATTCATTAAAAACCATTATCGAAATTAGTACATTGGCGCAGCCTGAATTAATAGAAAGACGTTGTGCTAAATTTTTAGAAAAATTAAAAAAACCAGAACACTATCATGGACCGAAAAGAACCGTAACCTTTATTGTGTTCTAATCGGAACAAGAACCAGAACCTTTAAAATGTTTGTTTAGAAAACAGGAACCGAAACAAGAACCGATAAAAATTTGGTTCGACTCCCTGCGATAATGATTATAGGCATGCAAAAGGTGCTATTTTTCTTAAGGTCATTCGACCATCAAAATTGTATTGCATTATTTTAATAAGTGTATAAATATAAGTTATAAATATTGATTCAATGATTTCAAATCATTACAGTTCTCGAGTTATAAGTAGTCAAACT
>CABFWB010004247.1:0-25823 GCA_902151455.1 Timema bartmani
ACAGCTGCTAAACACATGTTTTTTGAAGATCATATGGTTCAGCGTAGGGATACATAATTTGGTCTGGTAGCTTTTCAAAGTCGTCAGCTGTCAGCTGTGAGTTGTCAGTCAGCACCAAAGAAGCCATAGGGCTACTGTATTATAGTGAATTGTTTAGAAAATAATATCAATCAGAAGAAAAATTTACATTTAAAATTAGGCTCAGTTAGATTCTGTCCCGTGGTCTATACTTTAGGTGTGCATAGTGTCAGCTTTCTAGGTTATCTAGGGAATTCTGGAAGGTGTTAAAAGACAAACACACATTACGAAACTATATATATATATATATATATACTATATAGAGATAGATATTTTAGCTTCAGATTTTAATAAAACACATCGGTGAGCGGGTGGACTAAACGTCAGTCTCATCTAGTTTGGTTTGCCAGTGAATGTTAGTTCAGAATTAAAATAATTGCCGGGGGTACTAAGAGTGTTTTTCCTAAATAGTTTTCCACTTTTCCTTCACGCAAATGCGGATATATTTTCTCTAGAGTCTACCTTATTCTTCCCTACCCTATTAGCTTAGATAAATACGTATATCCTTTATGTATAGTAGGACGTGGTTGGGGGGGAGGGGTATCACAGAGTTTTAATTAAAAAATAATGATGAAAAATGTTTTAATGTTCTTCCTATCAAGCTTGATCAAATAGGCCCCTACTTTTATTTATTGTGTTGAGGTAGGACGTTTGATATTAAATACACAACGCCAAGTTGTATAAATTAAAAATTGTGTTTAAGATATACCATGTTTTAATATTCCTCAATAAAATAAAATTAAACCCTGCATTGCGATTTATCTTAAAGCTAAGTTTGATCAAAAATAAAGCAATAAATTCCCATAATTAATATTAAAAAGTTTAAAGGAATGATTTGGGCAAACCAGCTTGATACAAAACTAAGTCGAGAAAAAAAAAGTTGTCATCTATTTTGTCTTATTTATCTTTATAATTAAGAAATTATTATTATAATGAATGTTTTACTTTGGTACCTACATCGTAACAGGACTTTTTATTGTCGCTACACGGATAAAGAAAAGGGGGGAGGTAGGTAGACATAAGGAGGTGGAATTGAACCTTATCTAACAATTTATCACGCTTAATGAGTAGAGTACCGTTGGTACCAAATATACCAACTGTCTAAGGAACCACATATAATCGGAGTGTAGGCTATAATAGTATAAAGCAACACCCAACTAGTCACTTTGGAATGCGATGCCCCACACAACTTTTTTTTTACTGCCACATTAAAAAGCTCGTATATCAGGATTAAAACAATAATTCTGAAGGGAGAAAAAAAAGTCAAAGTAGAAATTCAACAGAAAACAAGTTATTTTTGAGGTGTAGGGCCTATGTGTGAGCGTGTGTGTGTACGAAAAAGCTAATTTTTAAAGCGTATGATGGCTATTATTTTCCATGGCCTTTTCCATAACCTTGCTTGACCTTAAAACTAGCTCTACGTGACATTTATGGTCGATCCCAACATAAATTTTAAAACATGGAAATGGGAACGATAGCACAGCGATGGGGTTCCAATAAAGTTAGTTTGAAAAACAGAAAAGGAAATGCGTTTTTTTAATATATTTTTTATGCATGGTATTTCGAATTCTTCAGTCGTTAGTTCGATATAAAAGTCCAAGGAACAATCGTTCACACATTGTAAACATATTCCCGCCCCTTTTACTAGCACATCACTTAAATGTTGTTGTTTTTTTGTTTTCTTAACGCGACATTGTTGAGCCCATAATTTAATCAAACTGGTACATTGTAAGCCGCATTGGAGGGAATAGATTTCTAAGCACGAGAGAAGGATCAAGACTTTTATGACCATTTTGTAGTATTTTCATGAAAGAATCGAGTATATGGAAGTGATTCATACCGGCTTGACCTTCGCACCTTCAGTACGTGGTATATCTCTCAACCGGTATAATAGAAACGTTTTAAAATAGATAATTTATTGCAGGTTTTTTTTCCCCGTGTTATTTATTTATTTTTACTTATGCATACACAACCACAAGAAGATGTTACCATACCCAATTAAAGAAACGTGTCCCATTGTACTTTATTATCTTCTTTGCTCGGGACCTCACCTCCTCGTTTTCCGATAATACTATTATAAAAGAAAAGACTAAAAAATATATCTCTACAGTATTAATGCACGGGTAGTAAAAGTTTGAAGAGGTATGCTTTGGGTAACAAATAACAGCGCTTGTCTCGAATGTTGTTACACCAATTGCGCCGGAGAGTATAAGCCAACTCGTTTCACAATATGAGGATAAATAAGTCACCTGCCTTGTGTTGAAGTATACGGATGTACGGGACTGTCCATACATCTTCAAAGTTACAGCCCAATTTCCATCATGAAGGCCATTTTAGAAAATACAAACATATTTTTTCGCGGCATAAATTGATGACAAAACAACACCGATAATGAAGTAAAATGTTAAGTATTGATCGTATCTATCAAAAGTGACAGTTTCAAACCACATAAATTGAGATATGAATGCATAAAAGTCGATATAGTCACTTTTCTAGTTGTGCCCTTAGTATGAAAATTGGACTGTACATAGGTTCATTTCTATTAACCTTGACCAAGAAAGATAGAGGGTGTGGATAAAGTGGGAGGAAAGCAAACATGAAGTACGAAAAGGTTATATTGTGTTGTAAAAATATATTGGTTATTATTCTATGCAAAATTTTATTACATACTTGATAGTAAAATTGATAATGGATTTTAACGTGCACTTTCAAAACACGGGGATATGACAGCACATGGCTTGCATACTAACTTATCCCTAAGACAGCAGACCCTACACTATCACTGGAAATTAAATAGATGAATGTAGATAAAGGAACTAAGTCCACTTTCAAGTCATTATAAGTTTTCAGTGAGTTTTAAGTTATATAAAGTAATTGTACAAATATTTTTTGTGCTAGAAACAATAACATTGTTTTTACACCTAGTTTTGAAAGGAGCCGTGGTCTAAAATTACATGACGAAAACCAATTCAGGGTGTTTGAGAACAAGGTGCTTAGGGAAGATATTTGGTCCAAAAAGGGATGAAGATACTGGAGGGAAGGGGTTACACAATAACGAGCTGCATCCTGTACACATCACAAGGTATTGTTAGGATGAGCCAATCTAGCAGATTACGGTGGGCAGGACATGCAGCGTGAATGGGAGACTCTAGAACCATGCACGCGGTATTAACTGTGAAACCCAAAGAGAAGAGACCATTGGGAAGACCTAGACACAGATGGGAGGATAACATTAGAATGGGCCTGAAAAAGATGGGGTGTAATGAGGGGGGCTGGATTAAACTAGATCAAAGTAGGGATAGGCGGCGTACTTTTGTAAGTTTGTTGTGTACTTCTCCAAAAACTGTTAGCGGTGAACTTAGTTTTCTTCAACACTCCCCGATTAATTCGTGAGAGCGCCATACGAATATCATTTTACCAGGGGCGGTCCTTAGGGGCCACAGGAGCCAGGTCCCAACGATATTATTCCTTAATTTTTTGAACAAAAAAAAAAGTTTTATTTATTTCTATCCTATAACATATTTTGGAAAAAATATGAATATGAAGTGGAGCACCACGCAATGAATTATTGGTTTCATCATACAGTATTCTAGTCAAGATTATTCATTCCTCGCTCCAATCGTCACGCGAGGACTGTACCACCTCTAGAGTGACCGAACATAGAAGCTGACGCGGGGCCAGCTGTGTCAGGACCTCTCAGAGAAGCCACGCTCAATGTGATATGCCTCAAGGTCAATGCCCTCTATCTTAACATTCCATTGCGAGCTGCACGTATAAAATGGGCCAGTCCAAGCGGGCCCAATATACGATAAAGGTAGTTTATATTTTGTTTTGTTTCGTTTATGTGTCACCAGCCTCGGTGGCGTAGTTAGCTAACGCTCTACTAGTGTTGAGCTAGACTGCCAAGGACGGGGAGATCAAGGTTCGAATCTAGGTCGGATGAATGTTTTCCACTCTCCCTCCATGCAAATGTGGGTTCACTTCCTCTAAATTCAACCTTATCAATTCCTAATGCATCAGCGTAATTAGTACTTAAGCGTATAAACCTAACGGGTACTAAGACGGGGTGCTAAATAAAAAGAATAAAAACATTAATGTGTCTATGTTTTAGTAGGTGCCTTAAGACCCAAGAAGTAAGGTGACGAGAGAAAGTGATTTATTAAAATGAGTAAAATAGATTATTTATTAAAAACTTCTTTTGTATTCATAAAAGCTGCAAGAAAAACTTTAATTAAACGATTGGGAACACATTAGCCTAGTGAATTTGCATTGTATGCATGTGGATGGCAAGCGAAAAAATAACTTTTTCTAATGTTTAATTTTGTAAAAAATTGTGGCTAGCTGTGAGTGAAGAAAAACGGAGCTTATTTTGTTTTTATTGTTTATTATTTGGCGGTGAGGGGCTGTGCACAGTGGTAGGCTGTGAAGATCTTAAACATTTGAGTGAAAGAATTAATAAAACACGAGGACTGTGCAATTCATTTAGAAAATACATGTAAGTTTAAAACATTTGTAGCAGTAAATATTGCATCACAGATAGATTCCACGGTCAAAGTTTCAGTACAAAAAATACATTGAACAGGTGTCAAAAAAATAGGCATATATAATATACCAGGCAGATTAATAAAATTCTTAAAATAATGTGTTACTCATGAACTGGCACTAAGAGAAAGATGCGTCCAAATTTTGTACAAGTAAGTTAATGTAATCACTTGGTAACCTATTCTTAAAATTGAAAAATGACACCTGGACACGGGAATCGAACCCGGGACCTCTGGCTTAGTACGCCAATGCTCTAACCACTGAGCTATCCAGGATTCGTCCCGTGCCCTGGGTCATTCTTCACTCATATTTTAAGGCAGAGTCTATGATGGACTGGCGGAAATCGTCGGCTACAAGTATGTGATTATATTAATATCACGAGCCATCGGATAACGCAGCCATCTGCGACTCGGTAGTTGGCTGTTATGCTGCCATTTGCACAATTATTAAATTGTACGGGATCGCACATATATTAAGAATTAATAGCCAGAGCTATTATTTATGCTTATTAGTAGGGAATTACTCCACTAGATATCATATTCTGAAAATTGAAAAATGACACCTGGACACGGGAATCGAACCCGGGACCTCTGGCTTAGTACGCCAATGCTCTAACCACTGAGCTATCCAGGATTCGTCTCGTGCCCTGGGTCATTCTTCACTCATATTTTAAGGCAGAGTCTATGATGGACTGGCGGAAATCGTCGGCTACAAGTATGTGATTATATTAATATCACGAGCCATCGGATAACGCAGCCATCTGCGACTCGGTAGTTGGCTTTTTGCTGCCATTTGCAGCTCCGGCTATTAATTCTTAATATATGTGCGATCCCGTACAATTTAATAATTGTGCAAATGGCAGCAGTGATAACATTTCACTATATTATTTATGTTATTCTATAGGTATTGATAATATCCATCAAAAAAGACAGCTGCAGATAAAATGACTTGATTTATGAATATATCAAAATGGTTTTAGTAGCTTTATTACTGACTTCTAATGTTCTTCCTACTAAAATCATAATAAAGTTCCAATCCGTTCTTGAGGCGTTGAATGGCCACACGCAAGATACCAGGAGCTTCCCCTATAATTTGAGAAAACCAAATAATTTAGATGTGTTAAGAGCTTGAAAATACAACTTGTAAACCATACACTTAATATACCATTCCCAAAACCCAAAATAAGAGAATACCATCTGTAACGTTTCTAAAAGTTTTAATGATATTATGCTATATAAAAAAACTTTTTTGTTAAATGAATGGTCTTGTAGCTCATCCTACTCTTAAAAAAAAAAGAGCTATGCTGCTAAACGAGCTGGTCTTTCCTCCCTTTTAGAGTAGAATTCTTGTACAATTCAGATAACATCTTGTGAGCTTTGTTCGGCAGCTTCTGATTGTAAAAAAGGCCTTGGTGAGTGTGTGTGTAACTCTGTTGTAAAAGTCCCTCGTAAAGATCTTCCAGTGATAGACAGCACTGTTTCACTGTTGTAAATCCTTGTTTTCAGCTCTATAGAGACAAGTTTTTGTATAGAGTCGTCTTCTCGACCAAAATGTGGTCACAGGTTGAGATAGAGATGTATTGAGAGAATTTGTCAAATGTGTCTAACTTGAGATCACGTGAGATAGCATGTGAGAATATTTTGTCAGGATATTTGCAGATGTCGGCTGATACTCATGATAGTAAGTATAAGCCTGACATGATTCAAACTTTTTTTTCAGTGAACTACACGATTTTAAATGTGTTTAAACCTGCTTCGGTGGCCGCATTGTCCAAGGCATCACTCTCAGAATATACTAGACTTCCTATGAAGGAGATATCGGGGTTCGGATCCCGGTTGGTTGTACTGAGGGTGGTTTTTCACTCTCCCTCCAAGCAATTTTAGGTAAACTTCCTCTAGATGCAACCTTTATCGGAGAAATCTCAACCTTCAAATTTTTCAATTTAAAAAAAATCAGCATTCCTTGTTTTAGGAAGTATAAGATGAAAGTTACATTTTTTAGAATGAAGTCCTACGATGTAGAACTTTTTCTAGTTCAATTACCGTTTATTTTACACTGTTTATGCGTCGTTTCATAATATTTCTGATTGACACGACTATTAAATACTGAGAGAAACTACGGAAATAATTTCAACACCGTAATTCATCGATGTCTAGAAGTTTTGACAGCCAATCCTGAACCTGATGCGTATACTATTTCGTGAATACCTTCAAGCAGTTTTGATTTCTCATATATAGAAAACAGTGGGATCATGAACATATTTTTTGGGCATGTTAAAGGTAATTTTTGATTATATTTAGGACATCAAAGTCTGGGCTCTTATCTTAAGTCTAATGCAGCATAATCTCGATGGTTCGAGTTGAACGAAATCTTAATGATAGAACACTAGTAGTTTAAAAAAAACTAACACTCCCAGTGCAACTGGTCTGGTAGGAATTTTTCCAGCTGACAGTTTAGCGCTTTATGACTATCCATTATCTTTTTTTTTTAGCACCGCATCTTATTACCCATTCGCATCATCCACTATCCAGTGGTATAATGTTTGCCGACTAAAATCTCAATGGTATTACTTCTACTATTATAGTTTGTAATCTAATGCTGCTACGCTCATGACAAATATTCAACAACTGTTGATATCACCATAAGAAGAAAAGTAAGCTTTATGTTTGTACTGGAGATATATTTTATTGATTTTTACCAAACAAAGTTTTGCTATGAAAACTGTAAAAGCTTTGGCTTTTTTTCGCGTTCCTTACACTCTCACCAGATGTTGTGTAAAAATGAGCTTAATCAAGTTGGTCTATGAGTTCCTTCTTGGGAATTGTAAACAAGACGTACCGGTGTACCAACTCAGCTCCGGCTTTAGTGGTGCTCCATTTAGGATGGTTGTAAATGTTTTATCAAGCTGAGCAAAAAACAAGTGATGAATAGTAAGACACAACAAAATTCTAAGCTAATCTAACCTAGCCTAACCTAACTTAGTCCAACCAAAACAAACCTAATATAAGGCCAAAAAATAATAATTGTGGGGCCGAATTCATATCTACCATTAGGTATTTTATCTGTTTATCCTCCTAGTCAGTGAAAGTGGCCCAACTAAGCTATGACGATAATCCTCCTGGTTAAAGCTATGCACTTTTGGGACAAGGGATCCAGTGGCCCAACTTTTATGCGCCGATAGAAATCTATGTACCTAGTGCAGCCCTACATCAAACTAAACGAAACATCAAATTATGTAGAGACTATTTTATATAAACAATGAACACTGTTCCAGACATTGTTAATCATACAGGCCACAATTTCTAGATATTTGTTATAGTTAGATTGAAGTCGCTTTATGTTGTTCGCCAAGTTGGTAGCAGAAGATCAAATGTGGTCTCTCAGTGGTAGCTGGCAAGGACAATGCACACCAAGGGCTTGCCACGTCATGTTGGTACATTATCTTCAACAATAAGGTGTAACCCCCCCACTGGGAGGACACACAAAGATCACATGCATTCCGACCATTCTTTTCTTGCCTTCTGTCTCCTTCCTCTTGTCTTTTACTACTTCCCGCGGGAAAATGCAGGTCCAAAAGCAATTTAAGGATGGACATCGAGTGAAAACAAAAATGTAATATTGATGAGAGAAAAAACATCGTCAGCAAAATATCAATGTCTATAATATCAATAATGTAACATCGATGAAACTCAGCTCGGTGGCTGTATGAGCTAAGGCGTCACTCTCGCAATAAACTGTACTGTCGATAATGGAGAGATCGGTGTTCGAATTTCGGTTGGGTGTACTGAGGGTGTTTTTTTTTACTAAATTGTTTTCCACACACACTCTCACTCTCTCTCTCTCTCTCTCCAAGTAAATGCAGGTACAATTCCACTAAATTCAATCTTTCTTACATCTAACACATCAGCGTAATTAGTATACTGTATATATATATATATATATATATATAAATTCAACCCGAACTGTTAGAAAAACGTGGTGGTAAAAATAAAAAATGAATCACCTTTGAGAGAGAGAGAAAACAGGCGACCAAACATCGATTTTAAGAAAAACAAACCATTGATAGTTTTGTTTTTTTCAAATACAGGAAATAACAGCTACGGAACAGCTTATGTAATTAAATTAATCTGAAACTTCAATAGCAATTCAAGAAAATTGCATTCATAAATACGTATCAAATAAAAATTAGTATTATTTCTAAATAAACATATAAATATTTCGGTGTCGTGGACATCTTTAATCGACCAACACATATTGACGGTGAATAAATCAAACATCAAAATTTCATCAGCGATGTTTTGCAAACATTGATGCTTACTGTCTATCCCTGGACAGAATGTTACATATTCTGGCTCTTATCCTGTAACTGGGGCGAAAGAATACTATTTTGGATACATGGGTCACACGATCCGATGTCACACGTGACGGAAATCACGCGTTGACCGTATCACATTGCTAAGTCTCTTCCGCCACAGGGAGTAGTTATATATAAGCATAATTTAGATCATATTGAAAGGCCCGAAGAGTTTGAGCCGTTGGAAAAAAAAATCTCGAGAAACTATCCCGTCATTCTAAAAGTTCTAGGACATTCGAAACTGCACCCTCCTTTGTTATTTTCCTACTCTCGTTTTCGACAAAGCTCCATGCTTGTCTAGGTAAGAAAAGGACAGAAGAGTAATGAAATAGTTTTAATATCTTATGGCTAGAAAGGAAAAGAAAATATTATTTGAATTTTAATGTCATGATGTTTTGAACCTTTTAAAAACTACATATATTTTGCATTCAACATAAAAATAAGATTTTCTTTACTATTCTTAGTTATTAAAGAAACTGTCAAATGTGACAGCTATAGATAATATGACCTGACGAATGAATAGTTGAAAGTAGATATAAGTAACAATTCTAGCTATAAGAAAAGGTTGGTTCTTCCTATTAAAATTGGACTTCTCAAATGGTGCTATCATATTTTAACTTGTATTTAAAATGTAGATGACTACCCGAACCAAAAAAGGTCAACCCCTATTGACTGTAACCTAACACCGCAGACAATGCGTGACTGAACGTGTTTTTTTTGTTTGTTTTTTGTAAATAATATTTTTTCACCAAATAAACTAAGAAGAAACTATGGATTGTTTTGAAACAATGGTGCATTAGGCATCCACTAAAGTTAGAAGTGACCATCCACGCTTCAGGAGTTTCAGTAAGAGACAATGGGGCACGGGAACTGAGCATTATACTGGGAGAGCTGGCTCTGGGCTAATGGCTTTGACTCGATAGGTCGCCAAGATTCGTTCTGAGCCCCGCCGGGGAGGGGCAAGAATCTCAAAGCTGTGATTGTCCCTTTGACTTACTTCATGTGAATTCAAGGGAGTTTTTTTTTTAAATAATATCTTCTTCATATCGTGTCCTTAGATTAGTGGATATACGGTCCGATTTTAAGGTGGGGGTCTAGGGGAAGCGAGAAAAGGTAAGCGTTTTTGCTGTTTTTATATAAAAACTTTTTTAATCAAAATAAATCAAGTATTTCTTCAAATAGAAATATTCAGGTAAATTTTCTTCACATGATCATATAAAAAATTCTTGAATATCTGTCAAGGGTGTTCTGGAATTTAATGACAACTTTTTCTATTCATTTAAAAAGTTTGTCATCTAATACCACAATGCCCATGACAGATATTTAACAACTGTTGATATCACCATGTGAAGAAAATTAAACACTCTGTTAACTGTAGCAATGTTTGATTTATTTTGTCCATACGTATGTTTTACAAGAAAACCGCAAAAACCCTTATCTTTTCCCGTGATCCCTACACTCCCGCTTTAATAGTAAACGCCTTCTCCCCCCCCCCCTTTTTTTACAGGGTTTTTCGGCTGAATATTCCTGGTCTTTTACTGACAGTAGCAGATATGTAACGGTCTTCGGAAGTTAAAATAGCATCAACTCATGGTGTCTTATCATGATGAGATGATTATGATTAAATGGTGCCAAAAGAAGTCTTAAACCTAATTTAAGCCTAACTAACCAGTTCATGGCAACCATAGGAATAATTCACCTGGGGAGGGGGGAAATACCTACGGTGCTACTGGGAATCGATCCCGGGACCTCTGGATTAGTTCCCTTCGTCATACGTTGTCATGTGAATCGAAGCTGTCACTTAAGTTTCTTGTTCTCTCAACACAAATGAAACGTTCCTGTGGCCGAGAGAAGGCCAGTGTTTTTGCAGTTTTTATAATAAAACTTTTTTTTACCAAAATATTTTTTTTTTGTTTTAGTACAAATATAAAGTTAAATTTTCTCCTTGTGTTGATCTCAAATGTTGTTGAATATCTTTCATGAATATAGCAATATTATCTAAAAGAACTTTTTAAATTAAGAGAAAAAGTTGTCATTAAATCCCGGGACATCCTTAACAGATATTCAAGAAATTTTGAGGTTACCATGTGAATAAAATAAAATTCTATGTTTGTACTAAAGCAATATTGTATTTATTTTGGCCCAAACAATGTTTTATCATAAAAACTGCAAAAACACTACTTTTTTCCCCGCTTGGCCTTCCATGAAACCTTAAATTGATTGAAAACAAGACAAATATATCATGGTTCGATCATGGATGTTGTTGGTGAATTTATTAGCCATTTGTAAATGGGTTCACCCTGCTATCTAATTACAAATGTTGATGATGTGCCTTTTTTGTATACATCAGAGACAATGCTCATGTGCAGATTCTGTTCATGATCCTTTGGTTGTAACATTTTTTTTATGGGTCATTATTTTGTAACTTAGGATTTTTAGATAATTTTTTATTGGTTTGAGTCATTTTTTCAATTTTAGGTATTTATGTTAAATAAGTATGTCTAATAAATTAATAGTCTACTAGTTCATCGATATTTTATAAAGACATGGATATTCAAAAATAGATTTTTTAACACACAGATATTAAAACGTGAAGGTAATGTATGCAATAGACTTCCAATGAATAATAATCTTAACCCACCTCTGTGACGTAGTTAGCTAACGTGCTAGTTTCGTGTTGAGTTAGACTGCCGAGGACGGGAAGATCAAGGTTCGAATCTCGGTCGGGCGAACTGGAGGTTTTTTTTTTCTAAATGGTTTTCCACTCTCCCTTCACGCAAATGTGGGCTCACTTTCTTAACATTCAACCTTCCCAATCCCTATCCCACTAGCGTAATTAGTACTCAAGTGTATAGCCTGAGTGTGTAATAAGAATCAGTGCTAAATAAATAAAATATTAATTGTAAAATATAAATTTCTGGTGAGACACTGCAACTAAGATGGAGAGGACTACATTGGGAGGGGATAGCTATTACATCCGAAGCAAATAATGTAAATCAATCTTACATTTAGCAGAATGCAATAANGATGAAGAGGACTACATTGGGAGGGGATAGCTATTACATCCGAAGCAAATAATGTAAATCAATCTTACATTTAGCAGAATGCAATAATTTAGTTCTCAAAGAATTTGTATTGCATGCAAAGCGCGTGTTTGATTTAATCGTGAGCATTAATTAGGAATTTTTATTCATATTTTTATGGTATTTTTTTCTAAATTTTATGTCATTTATTAAATTATTAGCTCATGTTATTGGTCATCTTTTGATAATTTTTTAGGTCATCGAATTCCGGGCTCTGATAACCCATTTTCTGGGTGTTAAAAAGGCAATTGGCCAAGTAATATTACACGCACTGTTTTAGAATAAGCTAGGTTGTGTTAATATTACTTAAATACCCGTAAAACAAACTGAAAACTTCAACACTTCTATGGTTATTTTCAACAATCCAGCACTGCGCCTGTTCAACACGTATCCCAAGCCGAGTTACGCGCATGCGCAACGTAAGATGGATCAAGATGGGAGATGGAAAAATTGCCCAGCCAGCAATAGGGAAAAACATAGCAAGGCATAGCTTAACTTAGTTTAGCTTTCTGTGTGAACCAACACATTTAAATATAAGGTCCATTATTTTTCTAAACAGTTAGCATAGCAAATCTTAGCTTAGCTTAGAGTTCTGTGTGTACTGGCCTTTAGGCATGTGTTTAAATAATTGTTTATTGATACTCGTTCCTGTAGGCATTCACGCTAAATGCCAAGCTTATTTAGTCTGGTTCGCCGGCGTCAGAGAGGTTGAGGTTTGAGTCTAGCAGGGTGTACGGAAGGTATTTTTATAAAGGTTTTTCCACTCGCTCTCTACTAAGATGCTGATACATTTATTATAAACTATACCATCCTCATTCCTTTTTCATTGGCTTGGTTAAAATATTCGCGTATATCACGAACGAGTTGTAAGATGCGGTTGAAAAAAAAAAGTATTTAGAAATTGCCCTTTATACACGACAAAAAATGTGACCTTGAGCCGAAAGCTGTTGTCAGGTCCGTTCATGGTTGATGTCGTTTTAACAGGAGGCAGCTCAAACCATGTCAGGTTTAAAGTTACAAGAAGTGCGACCAATGAGAGTGTTGTAATTCAACAATTAAGATGGTCGGTAGAGGTTTACAACAAGAATCCGAAAAATGAATCTTTCGGAGGGAACTATTTCGCTTCTCTGTTTTAGTTTTGTTCTAAGACAGGGTATGGGTAGGGATGTGAGAAAATGATCGATATTTTAGTAATATCGATATTTTCCTTACGATACTAATATATTTTTACTTGATACTTTTATTTATATCAGTACTCACACTACGGTATCGGATCGGCAACGAAAGAAACAACTTTTTGGTTATCTCCTCTCATGCTTGGGTTAAATATTAATCCTGATTATAGAAGGGCACAAAATAGATTGAAAAAATATATTAATAATCATATTTAGCTATTAAATAGCTTTCCATCAGCTGAATTTTAAGACATTTTGAAGGCTGGTATGGTACATCTTTTTATAATATCCATTATACAACACTCTCTATCATAACTTCCAAGTTCCAACACGTAATATAGGCGCAATAGACCTAAATATACTATAATATGATTAAATCATTATAATTTTCAGTGTTTAAATAAATATTAAAATACAAATATTATTATTATTATTATTATTATTATTATTATTATTATTATTATGCAAATGTTGAAATTATTACTTGATTAAACAAAATATTTTCCAGTTTAAAATTTCGATACCGATACTTATTGTTATTGATAAATTTATTTCGATATTGGTATGGTATCGATATTATTCTACCGATACTTTAAATGAGTATAGTATCAATACTTTTCTTTCGATACCACATCCCTAGGTATGGGGGAGTAGTCAAGGATTAGTGGAGGCTTTAAGAAATGTATTGACCATCTTACAGATACTTTTTACCACGCCTAAAATAAATTAGCTCTTTTAAATCAGAGTACTCTTTTTAATACATTATTATTATTATTATTATTATTATTATTATTACTAATGGTGCCTAAGAACTCTTTAATATGGCGGACTTAAAGAAAAGTGAGCATTTTTCCAACATTTTTGGAAAAAGTCTACAGCCAGCAGCTTACACTACAGTTCAATCCATTATATAAACCATCCAGCTTAACGTTAGCTAATCGGTACAATATATCCTTGCTAATATTAATTCTTAGTGATAGGAGGAGCAAAGTTGGGTTTTGTAAGGCTAGGCTAGGTTAGGTTGGGTTCAATATATCTTGGATGGGAAGTAGTAGACCTACTACAAGGTAGCTGTACCCAATACACCTTGTGAGTGAAATTGTTCAGCGGGGTTGCTATGACCATTCCACCTTGGAAGGGAACTCGTACTGCAAGATAACAGTGCCCAATCCACCTTGTGTGGAGAATATTGGTGTCAGCTTGGGGTCAAAAACAGTGCCTATGCCCATGTGTAGTTTTCAAACTACCATCCTTATCCCTACCCTTTATATTAAGCGATTAATAGATCTTTTACTTTTATACATTTTAAAGCATTTAAAAGAGTTATATTTTTGAAAATGAATTACTGAACTGAGCCGTACAGTAAACTAGTAAACTATCGTAAATCTTTTTCTTTTCCCACACCTTATTTATTCCTTTCTTGTGTGGTCGACGTTTTTAATCTTATGTCAAGTAACTTGCCATGTTTGTTTTGGTGGGCAGACAGACCTGTTTTACAGCAGGATGTCTTTCCTGACGCTAGCCCCCAACACTTGCACAGGGAAACAGTGAATTCTACGAACGAGCGTGAAAGAGCCTACCTATATTACCGGAAAGATACTTTCACATAACTTCGAGGGATCTTTTACATACCAAAATCGAGACGAGACCAATGGCTTTATTTTCCCTTAAAGGGAAATTGTGCTACGAAATTTAATCGACCAAGAAAAATCTATCGGTCTAGGCTGGGTTTGAGACCACGAATATCGATTCCTGAGGCGAGCACTATACCTACGGTAACCATACGTCCCGAAAAAATCGGGACCGTCCCGATTTTAAGGGCTGTGTCCCGGCGTCCCAAATAGCGACCAAAATGTCACGAACTGTCCGACTGATGGAAAAAGTTTCTACAGTAAAGTAAAAATATCTAAACCGTTACATTTATAATATTTTACTTTTATTGAGAGTATCTGAATAAACTCCGTGTGTTTTTGCCCTTGCACCGGTGGCGGTGGCGGCGGTGGTGGTGGGGCGGCTGGTTGCTACCCCTCCTCTCTTAACAACCTTTCAAGGTCGCGCTAGCTTCCGTTTTCATTTGTATACTGAGTAGTGACAGTCAGTGACAGTGTGCTTTTCTATTTCTCTTCATCTTGTTTTGTTTTTTGCATTTTGTGCAGTGATTTGCTGTTCTGTCTTTATTTTCCCAAAGAATGAGTGGTAATAGCAAGCTAATCACAAAGAAAGAAGTGAAAAAACGCAAATGTTCGTTTAGTGATGTATTACAAAAGGACTATCCCTTCTTAAAGAAACATAAACATAGCCCATATGTTGTATTTTGCACTCAATGTTCAAGTGAGATTAATATTGCTCATTGTGGCCTCTCTGACATCAAGCTTCACTTGAAGACTAAAAAACACCTGGCTGGAGTTAATGCTGTTGCGATGACATCTTCAATGAGTAAGTTCATTTATTAGTTTTAGATTGTTAGATTGCACATCTAAGCTTATTTCCACATTATGTGAGCCAAAATACTCTGCTGCAAGAACAAAAAGCGAGGCCATGGTAAAAAAAAAGTCTTAGCTCCAGAATGTCAAAGATAGTTGTTGCAAGAATTGAGTGAAGCGTCTTGTTTTACAGTAATGGCTGAGAGCTCAAACCATGGTGCTGAAAAATTAGTACCAATCATTGTGAGATATTTTCATGTGCCTACTGGTATGAATGTCAAAGTTTTAGAGCTCGACACATTACAAGGTGAAACAGTGATCAACTGAGTGAATATGTATTTTCTGTTTTAAGTCGCAATGAACTGGTCAAGAAATTAGTTGGTATGTCTGCAGACAACACCAATACGAACACCAATACGAATTTCGGGGGTGCAAAAAGAAAAGGCTGCAATAACCTCTTTCGTAAATTATCAGCAAGCACTGAAAAATCCTTAGTTGAGGTAGGTTGCATGGTGCATGTTGTCAAAAACTGCATTAACAGTGCTGCCGATACATTTCCTGTTGATGCCGAGGTAATAATTGTGAAAATGTTTAATTGTTTTCACATTTACACTGTGCGAGTGGCAGAACTGAAGGAGCTCTGCGAATACATTGACATAGAGTACCAGAAACTGGTGTATTAGTCGAACACACGATGGCTTAGACTTCTACCTGCTTTGGAGCGTGTTCTACAAATGATGGAGCCCCTCAAAAGCTATTTTCTGTCCCAAGAAAACCCTCCAGTGGTGTTTAAATCATTTTTTGAAGACCTAAACGGAGAATTGTGGCTATGGTTTCTGCACAATGTTTCATCACTTTTTAATGAAGTTGTAAAAAAGATGGAAAGAGATCAAGTATCAGCAACAGAGGCAGCACTTGAATATTTGATTTTACATAAAAACTTGGTTGACAGAAAACAATCTTCATTTCTACCAATGAAAGTTAAAGAGCTCCAAAAGTAATGGCTGAGAGCTCAAACCATGGTGCTGAAAAATTAGTACCAATCGTTGTGAGATATTTTCATGTGCCTACTGGTATGGATGTTAAAGTTTTGGAGCTCGACACATTACCAGGGGAAACAAGTGGTCAACTGAATGAATATGTATTTTCTGTTCTAAGTCGCAATGAACTGGTCAAGAAATTAGTTGGTATGTCTGCAGACTACACCAATACGAATTTCGGAGGTGCAAAAAGAAAAGGGTGCAATAACCTCTTTCGTAAATTATCAGCAAGCACTGAAAAATTCTTTGTTGGTGTAGGTTGCAGGGCGCATGTTGTCAATAACTGCGTTAACAGTGCTGCCTATACACTTCCTGTTGATGCCGAGGTAATAATTGTGAAAATGTTTAATTGTTTTCACATTTACACTGTGCGAGTAGCAGAACTGAAGGAGCTCTGCGAATGCATTGACATAGAGTACCAGAAACGGTTGTCTTAGTCGAACACACTATGGCTTGGACTTCTACTTGCTTTGGAGCGTGTTCTACAAATGATGGAGCCACTCAAAAGCTATTTTCTGTCCCAAGCAAATCCTTTTGTGGTGTTAAAATAATTTTTTGAAGACCCAAACGGAGAATTCTGGCTATGGTTCCTGCACAATGTCCCATCACTTTTCGATGAATTTGAAAAAAAGATGGAAGGAGATAAAGTATCATCAACAGAGGCAGCATGTGAATATTTGATTTTACATAAAAACTTGGTTGACAGAAAACAATCTTCATTTCTACCAATGAAAGTTAAAGAGCTCCAAAAGAAAAAACGCTGCAGTACAAGGCTGTGATTTACAATATCTGAAGGATACTGTGTGTTCATTCTAAGACCACTGTATAGCCTATTTAGATCTCTGGAAGTCAAATGTAGAAAGCTTGAGTAAACTATGTTGGATAAATTTAAAGAAGCAGCTGACATGGGAAGAATTATAAGAAAGTTGGTCTCTGTTTCAAGAAAGTAGTATGCCACCCATTTCATTTGACGGTTTGTTCAACGAACTAAGTGTGCTGAACTCATACCTCTCAGACAGTACTTTGACAAAATGGGCAAAACAGAAGATTTCGACGGAGCAAAGGTGGTTGACTATTTTTCAGGACTTGAAAAATTATGTGAGAACTTTTCATAGTCTTAAGATGTTTGTGGAGTTTGTTCTTTCCCTACCAGGAACCAACGCTTCAGTTGAGCGGGCATTCTCATTGATAAACAAGTTGGACTCTGTTTCAAGAAAGTATGCCACCCATTTCATTTGACGGTTTGTTCAACGAACTAAGTGTGCTGAACTCATACTTCTCAGACAATACTTTGACAGAATGGGCAAAACATAAGATTTTGACGGAGCAAAGGTGGTTGACTTTGTTCCAGGACTTGAAAAATGATGAGATAACTGTTCATAGTCTTAAGATGTTTGTGTAGTTTGTTCTTTTCCTGCCAGGAACCAACGCTTCAGTTGAGCGGGCATTCTCATTGATCAACAACTTTTGGGGTGCTGAAGAGTCCTCATTGTCTATTACTTGTGTTAAAGCACTTTTAGTGGTACAAATGAACTGTTCACAAAAGTCGTGTACAGAAATGTACGAGAACATTAAGAAAAACAAGAATCCGTTAAAAGCTCTGGCCTCATCGGATAAATATGATTGGAGGAAACCCAAACCATCATCTAAATCTGCCAGGAACACTGAAAACGAGTAGAATTAGAAAAATGAACAGAACAAGTCTTAAATTTTAATAGCCTATTATATTTTTACAAAATATCATTTTCTTAAAACTCTTATTATTTAAACTTTAAAATTACTTGATTACTTTGAGCCACTTAGTCTTAGAGATTGAGATGAGTCCAGTAGTTTTGACCACCATTATTACGTAGCCCATATTTCTTTATAGCTATGACATATTATTGTAATTTATGTTTTTTAAATTACTAAAAATAAAAAATCTTGGTATATGTTTGTTCTTACTTATGCTTATTTATCCCTTATGCCTATGCACTTATGCTACTTTTAAAAAATGTTGCCAAGTTGCCCCGATTTTCACTGTCAGAAATATGGTCACCGTAACTATACCCCAAGACCACCTGGTTTGGCAGTAATATATCATGGATATTTATATTAAAATACATTTCTTGTACAACACAATTATTTTCTATTTAAAATATTTTTAAAAAAATTTACTAGAGTATCACGAATAAAATAAAATCGTAATAAAAGAGACTTAAATAAAACTACAATTTAGGGACAACCCAAAAGTGTAATCCATTCATTCATTTTCATAAGGAACCCACAAACCTTGAGTGTATAAAGCAAAACAGGCGTCACATTTTGAAAAACGCACAGCAAAAATTAAAAAATTAAATGGTAATTACAAACTTCAAAGTATTTTTCTTTTTTGTTCTTTAAAAGGTGTGCGGTATCACCTCCCAATTAGACTGATGTAGCCTTTTATGATTTAACACACCACGCAAAAATAAGCGTAAGAAAAGAAGGATGAAAGGGAGTTGGAAAAAATAAAGAAAAAAGGTGAGACCGCGTGATCAATGGAATAACTGACCCAAACCCTCGTTACACGTTTGGTCTCAACATTTTTACACATTTTCCTTATTTGTGGGATATCATGCGACTATAAAAAAAAAGCTAGCTTTTAAAATTCACATAAAGTCGGTTATTTATAAACACACACAAAGTTCATGTCTTTACTTGGGGAAATAAACTTGAAAATCAAAAAGAAATTAAAAGTTGGTGAGTAGTGCTAAACAAGAGCAAAATTGGCATTCGAAAAAGGTGGTAAACCCTAGTTAGTTCGTTAAAAAATAAAAGTGTTTTTGACTTTGACTGGTGAGATGGTGTTAAAAAAGGGCAGCGGTGTGGGTTTAGAAGTTTGTATTTAACACGACGGGAAGACTTTGTATAATAGAGTTGTAATTAATTAAAACTGATGGTTTTTTTAAGTCAGTGTGAAGAGAGGGTAGTAAAAGAGGTGGAAGAAAGTGTACGGCTGAAAGAGAGAAGAAAATGGTCCAGCTCACAGCTTCCAGTAGCTAGCTGTTTGTTAATCTCGTGCTTCTATTCTCTTACACTTTATGTATCTCAGAGCAACAAGAAGCTATATCCATCTCGAATATTGCTTGATTGTTTTATTTGTGCGTCGTGGCCTACCACCCGTCTGGGCTATCTGCATAGCTACACTTTTATTTTGGGTATGTATGATAAATTAAATATTTATAGGAAATACACCTACATTTGAGCGGATGGCAGTTGGAAACAATTTATAAGCCAGTATTTAGTTATTTTTAACATATTTTTTTTAGATTTTATTTGTACTCTTTTGATTAGAAAACTTTTATTCTAATATTAACATAGCTTGAGGCCTCTAATATTCTCATCACTATATGTCTGTTGAAAATACTACCGTATTTATTGACTTTTCAATTATTTCCCAGTAAAATTTGAATAAGCCTCAATAAATACATTAAAGTTGTATTATAGCAATGAAAATGTAGAATAAGGTACTAATTCTTTAAATTTATTTAAAGTATTTAATGTGCACTTTTTGAACTGATTTATTAGCCTATATCAGCACACGAGAGTTTTTATGAGTGAGCGTGAAAGAGCCTACCAATTTTGCCAGGCAAGGTATTTTCCCATACCTTCCAAGGTTCATTTACATGGTACAATCAACATGTGACCAACGGTTTTACTTCCCTTCCTAAGGAAGTTGTGCAACAGATTTTGATCGCTCAAGAAAAGACCGTCGACCCTGGCTGAGTTTGAAACCTTCAAACATCGGGTCCTGAGGCGAGAACTTGACCCCAATACCACCGAGGTCAACGAAGGTACTAATTAGATAATGTAAATTACTGGTTTTGCTCGCAGATTTTTTCACGTTAATTTCAGTTTTAAAAATATGTTCATTAAAACAACACCGTTTTTAATTCCAGAGTTTTTAACTTCCAGACAAATAATAAATCACGCAACGTATTTGGTATGGTAGAAATAACCACGATGAAAACTTGACGTTTGAAAAATTGAATCTTAAGAATAAGATGTTCAATGTATTGTAATTATTTCTGTTTTAAGATTAGCCACACAGAATATTTGTACTAATTGAAGGAAATGAAGTAACACAATTTAACGCAAGGCCTCTTTGTAAATGACGTAAGTGGTTTTGCCATCAGGAGTGAAAATGTACAGGTTGCTGCTAGAACTATCATGGGAATATACCACATATAGTGTTGTCCATGTGAAAAACACCTGCCGTGGAGATCAACACCTGCCACCTTCAGGGTTTGCCCTTGCGCAGTGTTGATTATCATCACATAACAAATCTTATTAGGAAATTGCATGCATTTAAAAAGAAGGGCAGGTCTGATGGAACCATAGGTATTCTAGGTATAGCCAAGGCCAGAGCCATCGAATAATTTCAGGGGGGGGGGGTTGGTGGGCACATCCCCCAATTGCCGGAGACTAGAAAACATTATAAATGATAAACAGTTCTAGAAGCTATCTAAAGTGTTTTTTATGGCAACTCCCTAACTGCCGGAGGCTAGGAAAAATCTATATATTTAAACACCTATAGAAGTTCTCTAAAATAAATTTTGATGGCAACATAACACCATAACTGCTGAAGACAAGGAAATATTATAAATTTTAAACACCTCTAAAAGCTATCTGAAGTGTCTTTTATGGCAACATAGCACCTTAACTGCCGAAGGCTAGAAAAAATTCTAAATACTAAACACCTCTAGAAGATATCTGAAGTACTTTTAATGGTAACACAGCCCCAAGGAAAAATCTATATATTTAAACACCTATAGAAGTTCTCTAAAAAAAATTTTGATGGCAACATAACACCATAACTGCTGAAGACAAGGAAATATTCTAAATTTTAAACACCTCTAAAAGCTATCTGAAGTGTCTTTTATGGCAACATAACCCCTGCCGAAGGCTAGAAAAAATTCTAAATATTAAACACCTCTAGAAGATATCTGAAGTACTTTTAATGGTAACACAGCCCCCTAATTTGTGCTTGTGACTTAATTTTGATATTGTTTGAACCATGAATAAAACTATAAAGATATATTTTGTTCATTAAATTTCGGAGAGGGGGGTATGAAGCCCCCCCTCCCCCGACTACGACCTTGGGTATAACGAGCCATTTTTCCGTAGTGCAACTTGTCATGACAGTCACCTTTATGATTGAATGTTGCAGACAGTTTAGCCGTGAGCAGGTCTCATTACACAGTTCAGGTGGGTTCAAATTACGCAGCAAATTGATGGGGGCTTAAATTTTAATTGAAGAGCGTGAATGGATAAACCGATTGGATTAAAGGAATTGAAAAATTAGACAGGTTAGTGCCTATGGACATGTAAGTGCAGGATGGTGCTTCGTACTGGTCTAAGATACAGTCGTTAATTTTACTAACAGATTCATGTTCGGAGTTAGAACAGCTTGCTCCTGGAGCCACGAAAGAGGCTTGTTTGGCCGAATAAGAATATCGCGATGAATAAAATGGATCTATTCTTGGATATCCTTGACCATGGTGCATACAGCTTGCTCCTGGAGCCACGAAAGAGGTTTGTTTGGCCGAATAAGAATATCGCGATAAATAAAATGGATCTATTCTTGGATATCCTTGACCATGGTGCATATCTGGGAGTTATTCAAGAACATCACACTTTCGTGCTTTGTGAAGACTCTATTGCCGAGTTTCAGCCATAAATCGATAAATTAGTCTAGTTTTTGTCTTAGCGCAGGCAGTTTCACAGCGTCTGGGCATATGTGGGATCGGTTCAGGCAGGCGTGGACCTCGTCAGCTATAGTGACTCTCAGAAATACCGGTACGGTTTGTCGGTCGTCTCCTGAAAACAATACGGTGCTTCTGAGGTATCTCAGAGTTCTATATAGATCCTCAATTGGATGTCATGTGTCACTTTGTACTCTCATTACATAATATAAGAGATACTTTTTTCACTAATTTGACGTGAAATTTTGCTTCGACATGTTGCACACGGCAATTTGATCGTTAGAAAAATGCAAAGGTAATTTTAATGTCGCATACGCTGTTCTGCCCCCTTTTAACAATATAGTAGCTATACCCGACTAAGCCACTGCAAAGCCAACACATCTCTAAAACCTGAGCTTAACCAAGAATAAATTAACTATGAAAGTATTTCCGTTAACTTGAGGCACATCTCAAAATAACACTTTTCCCACTAGATCTCGAATACTCTATAATACCTTTATGTATACATTGAGTTGTTCTCTGCTCAATAGAAACGTGTTTATAATCAAAGTTTGTAATAGAAATGGTCGGTCTTTTGTCGTCTCTTTCAAATAATCTCTATATAATATACATCCATACCAATTGTGAGTTATAAAAAGACCTAAGTTCTTCACGCTCTTGTCCATAAAGACCAAACAATTTGATTGGGTTAGTCTAACCTCCATTAAAAATATCTTCATTGAAGGCCAAATTGTCGACCGATTACTCTGTTCAGATTCTATCTTCAATATCTTCCTACATGCTTTCCCTGTTTACAAGGCCACTTTGTGAAAGGCTCTATCCCGTGAATGATGGAGAGCAAATATCTTAGTGTGGAAGAAGAGAGGAACAAAATGTATTTTGGTGAAGAACTGTTCTTGTGTGAATCATATTCTGAGAGTCCAGTGCTTTGCAAACTAATTGGTAGGATGCTTGGACTACGTCATTCACGGTACGTAAGTTTTCAAATGAGGTTGTACCTTTGACAACATGAAGTTGCATTCTCAAATAATAACACACTGTGTCATTTGGGTGTAGGGTATATATGAGGTTGAGAACATCACCTCTCATTACTCCGAATGATTCCTCAACAGAAACACCTTGCTTTAGGTACTGACATTTCTTAATTTTTTCCAAGCATTATAAATGAAGCAACCTCATTGTGAGTAAGCGTCTTTGCAAAGAGATACTCAACGCACAATTTGAAGAAGATTGTTAATGGTGTGTCGCATGGGTTGTTAGTGACTTCAGTGACAGTAGTCGTCCATTTTATGGATGGACAGCTAAATGCATAACACTTAGAATAACCCTAACCGAAATTGTTCCTCCTCATTGGTCAAGTTAATGCTAAAAGTCCCTTGATCACTGCCCTTATATATTTACTTACAGTACATACATACTTAATGGATTTGATGAAATAGTACAGCTACACATTAATGTGGGTATCGAAAAATCTCAACAGGGTGGGGTTTTGTGAGACCATCCGACAATAATTGTATATCTCCAACACTCAAGAACAGATCATGGCCGAGTGCCCTCCATCGTCGGAAAGCCGTCTGCGATATTTGGAATATCCATCATACCCGTCGACGTAGTTCTTTAAAAGCTCTTTGGCAAATTTTTGCTGCATGCACGGAGACGATCGATTCAAAATCACATATGAATCGTGTACCAATTCGTTTAATTTGTACACTTGCATGCAGTTGTTGGTCAAATTTTGAATCCGGAATCTCCTAAAATATCACCGAATCTATATCGTCGGGTCTTATTTTTTACCTGAAGTCATAACAGTAGATTCATTTGTGGCAGTGCTCGCTTTCGCCACTCCACAATTTACATAAAATACTTGTCTTGCCTTTAACGTCACTGCTCAGCTCTTTGAAGACATTGATAATTTTTAAATAGCTTACATAACCTTTATAGAGTAATTCAATATAATATAAAAAATATCGCATTCAAATTTATTCAGTAATTCTCTAGTTATAAGCGAACATACGTAGGTATACATAAATGAACCTGTATAAGGATCTGTGAATTGAAAACAACCAACTGAACTAAAATATTATTTCTCTTCGGATTTACAATAGAAATGTATTCTGTAATCACATTTTGGATTTGGTGATCAAGCTATACAGATAAATAATTAATTATACGTTAAATAGGAGAATTCATCATTGATCACGCACGCGTTTTAAGATAAAATCCTTGAAAAACATCAATTTTCTTTGATTTAATTCGTTTGATCAATAGCCTTACTCCTTCCCAGTAAAAATGTACTTAGTATTAAAAAAAATTGCATCGCACTCAGTTAAGTGGTTCCAGAAATCTTAGGTAACACACATACAGACCAACACTTCGTTTTATAAGTAGTAGAGATAATATTATTTTAAGTTTATGTACCCCCTAAGATGTTTTCATCAAATCCCCAGGTGTACGCGTCGGCCTACCCCAAGTTGAATACCACTGATCTAAATACTATAGATAGTTCTTTGATAAAAAAATATTTTTTAAACAATTCAAGACTTGCCTGTATACTTTAAAGTAAAACTTGCCTCAGAACATCAGGCCAGAATTCGAACCCCAACCTCCCCACATACAGACCAACACTTCGTTTTATAAGTAGTAGAGATAATATTATTTTAAGTTTATGTACCCCCTAAGATGTTTTCATCTATCCCCAGGTGTACGCGTCGGCCTACCCCAGGTTGAATACCACTGATCTAAATACTATAGATAGTTCTTTGATAAAAAAAATATTTTTTAAACAATTCAAGACTTGCCTGTATACTTTTAAGTAAAACTTGCCTCAGAACACCAGGCCAGAATTCGAACCCCAACCTCCCCATCATTGACATTTCAGTCTGTTGTAAGAGCATTGGTCACCCTCCCTCCACGCAAATGTGGGTATATTTTCTCTACATTCAACCTTCCTCATCCCTGACACATTAGCGTAATTAGTACATAGGCGTATAAACCGAACGACTACTGAGACACGGTGCCAAAAAAATACATTATATTATACAAATGGAAGGGTTAGCTCGGAGCTAGCAAATATTTGGGGCATTTGCTTATCTTTAGGTTGGGAATCCATGCAAGTCGCACTGAGTGTGTGTAAGGGTTGGCGGTGGTGGGTACGGGGGAAGGGGTTCAAACTAAATTTCCTTTTCCCTCACCAGGTGAGTTCAGATACATTTAATTAAAATTCACCTATCTCTTCATGTGTCCATTAAGTTGGTGTAGGCTGAGGATAGCTTCAATGGGCTGTAAGAGGTGTTGGATTTAAAAAAAGTTGTAAGGCTTTTGTAAGAATTCTTACATAACTATGTTTTTGCTTGTCCTTCGTGCATAGGTATAGACAAGAGGCACAGTGGAGGAACGCCTCCC
>CABFWB010004247.1:26136-62877 GCA_902151455.1 Timema bartmani
CAATAATATTCCCAAATGTGAATAGTTGGTTTATACATCAAATTTAATGTCGAGCTTAGAGCAATGCAAAAAGCAATACATGATTAAGGTAGCTTTTTATACGAATTTGTTAATTAATTCCACTATCATCTTATTCGGGTTTTTAATTAGGTGTGCTTACTAAATAGAGGGTTTTTTCATTTAAAGAGATAATTGGTTAGTTTGGGCTTCCTCAACTTGGCTAAGTATTCGTGTCTTAGGCTTCTAATACTCTTATGGACTATATATATGGACTTTATGTATATAGTTTAATTACACTAATAAAGTAGGGATGATAAATATATTTATTGTGCATGGAATGTACCTGAATTTGTGTGGAGTGAGTATGGAAAATAATTTTTATTATTCTTGACGATCAAGAAGTGAGCTATTAGGATTAGTATTAGTATTGGTACTGATAGCAATAGAAATAATAATACTAATCGTTTCAACAGTATTAATAGAAATAACAACAGAAGAAGATTCCTAGGATTTTGTAATAAGCGACTACACAATTTGTTTGATACTACCATCTAGTTATAAAAGTATACTTTAGTCTAGGTGTAACAATAATCTACAAATAAAAATACCGATTGTGTCAGATTAACAACTTATTTATATAGTAAACAGTTTATTTTATGAAACAGCCTATCATTATTTATGTAATTTATATATTTCTACCTTTTTTATCTACAGTTTTACGCCTTCAGCTCTATATTCTATACACACAGTAAGAGGCGCATTAACAAGATTTCCTGTAATTCCTCTAGAATAGTAATAATAATTAATATCTTTAAACTTAAATTAATATGTAAATTGTAATAATCTGTAATTTGTACTGTATGGTATTGTATTGTATTGTAATAATCTATAATAAATAAACTCTCTCTCTCTCAATGTAGTAAAAATCACATCATAGAATAGTAATAATAATGAATATCTTTAAACTTAAATTAATATGTAACTTGTAATAATCTGTAATTTGTACTGTATGGTATTGTATTGTATTGTAATAATCTATAGTAAATAAACTCTCTCTCTCTCTCTCAATGTAGTAAAAATCACATCAGTTCACTCAGGCTGGATTTGAGCCTGGGCTCCCTGATTTCTTGTAACTAGATACCAGATGAAACTGACGTCAAAACAAAAAGACCAATTCTTCATTGACTAAGAAATAGGCACACTTGAACTCATGTAGTATGAAAGGCAAGAAATATGGTGGCTATTTTTTTTTATAACAAATATGAAATAATGGTTTGATCAGAAATAAGTTTCAACTTTAAAACAAACCCTTATCATTAATAAATTAAACTTAAGATGTTGAGCACAAGTGCTGATCAATATTTGATGGATTTTAACCGCTTTTTATCTCTTACTCTTTTTCCAACAACCGGCCTTTATCAAAGCTGTACGAATGGGCAATGGTTTCGCAAAAGGCTTACAAAAGTTTAACCCCCGCACCCTCCTCCCTTTTGTACAAAAAAAAGAATAGAAAGAAAAGTTTCTGTTTCAATAAAAGCAAAGCCACTATATGTGGTTTATATCGGTGTTGAAAAGGAAAGCAGTCGCAGTTTGAAAATCTTTTGTGTCATTCATCTTTTTAACTTCTCTAATGGGAAGTATTTTCTTTATTTTCTCTACCTTTTGCTATTTCTTACCCTTTTATTCCTCCTGCGACAATTCAGCAGTTCACCTTCCCTCTCTAAAAATAAGGGTTTGGCAGTAGGAGCTATACCAAAAAGTTTTGGGCCAATAGCAGTCTAAGAAAACCCTATTCCGAAGAGAACGAAAAAAATTTGAAACGTTCCACGTGAGTGCCAATTTCTTCTAGAAAGAAAAGAAGTAGAGAGAGATAAGTGAGAATTCATTAATTGGAATTTTTTTTTTGCTCGGAAAATTATAAGTTAGGGGAGAAAAAGTATTCTCTCGTTAATTAGACTCTAAGAAGTTTTCACCCTTTGTTCAATTAGTTATTATTCCTGGTTACAGGACTGAGGGTTGAGGTGACATAGTACAATAAGATCAATTTAAGAAAAAATTTTTTTAAGAAAGGTTACAAGGTTTGATTTTAACTTGAGAAAATGATTCTATGAAAGCTATTTATTCCTTAGGGCTTTTGAAAATTTCGATTAGAATTAACTTCAGCATGTTTTTTTTTTCTTCTTTTTATATTTTAAGTATACCAAGGGATTTTCAGGTGAGTGGTTTACCTTACTTTACGCTTCGTAGATAAACTTAGGTTTGGTTACGTATGAACCGCCTCAGTGAGCTCATGGACAAAGGTTTAAGTCTCATTTTGTCTGGTTTGCCGGTGACGGGGCTGTCGACATTCGAACCCCAGCCAGATGTAAACCTACTGAGATATTTTTTATGCCTAAATTGTTTCGGACTAAACTCTACGCAAATTTTAGGTCACTTCCTTTAAATGCTATCCTACTCCTTGGTGTAAAAATTGTGCAACCCCTTAGATCAGTCAGTTGCGTATCTGACTACTGAGCTAAGGGTACTGTGTTTGATTCTCAACTTGGCCGAAAAATTTATGATTTGAGAAACGTGGGCTTACCCTTTCACAGTGACGAAGTAACGGACGGGGGCTGGATGTTGTGTTTGTTTTGGATTTAATTTAATCTATAAGGCGTGTGCTTATATAATAATTCGGTTCTTAAAGTGCACGTTAAGGTGGAATGGAAGGGGACGTGAGGTAAGGCCAGTGTTTTTGAAATTTTTATGGCAAAACTTTTTTTGGCTAAAATAAATAAAATATTGCTCCAGTACAAACATACAGTTTCATTTTCTTCACATGTTGATATCAACAATTCCTGAATATCTGTCAGGATCATTGTGGAATTATCTAACAAACTTTAAAAATGAAAAGAAAAAGTTATCGTTAAATTCAAGGACACTCTTGATATATATTCAAGAAATTTTGAGGTCACCATGTGAAGAAAATTAAATTCTATGTTTGTACCGAAGCAATATATTATTTATTTTGGAAAAAAAAAGTTTTGCCATAAAAACTGCAAAAACACTGCCTTTTTCTCGCGTCCCTGTCATTCCACAAATTCCACATTCACACAACAAATAGTTTTTTTAACTGAAATATGTGAAAAAGTCCAGATGGGCTAAGACGTGAAGTAGAAACCAAAATAAAACCCACTAAATATGTCTTGATCTAGATTAGTTTATTTAGGTCTAAAAATTATAATCAAACAATCCCCAAGGAAACCAGCTGGAATTTTACCCCCGAACTCTTTGTCCATGGCACCACCGGGATATATATATTGTTGTTGTTGTTGTTGTTGTTGTTGTTGTTGTTGTTGTTGTTGTTGTGAATAACGATGCATAAGATTATAGATTTATAACATTTGTGATTTTTGTGAGTAATCCATTACATGGTTTTATGATAGGTTTACTATACTATCCAAATCATTTTATTGAAGTTGTCTACTATTAATAAGTACTACAAATTCCCATTATTCCAATCCTTTATTATACTAAGTATAAAAGTTCGATCATTGTTTATATTTTCTTTGATAAAATTGTGTATTATTCTCTTTTATCTTCACACTCATTATATTTTGTTTGAGTATGAGCCGATGAAAGAGAACGGGGGTGAAAATAGAGTAAGGAAGTGGCTTGATCCCTTTGGAGGTTTCAGTTTCTCAAAAAACCAAAAATTCTCGTCGATATCAGTTCTCCACAATGATCGTGAAAAATCTGTGTAAGGAAACAAGAAAATGATTTAAAAGCGTGTCGAATCGCGTTCATGAAGTTGTAAAACGTGAGTGGTTTTATTTTTCTATGCCCCTTTTTAAAAGTGAAAGAAAGAAAAGTGAGACGTCAATTCGTTTCGGAACTCGTAAACCATGTTATGTTTGGCAGATCTACAACCACCACCCCTAATAAAGCTAAGGTTATAAGAGGAACATCCCTCTTAAATAAAAATAGTTACAAGAACAAGGTGTGTCCAGAGATTGTTAGGGGCTTGTCTTGCCAAACAATAGTTAAGTTGTTTCTATTCTTTGCTGATGGCTCTAGATAAAGTCTAGAGCCGACCACGAAGGCATATTCCAAGGACAACGAACTTGTAGTTGGCAAGGATAAATTCTTTGAATCTATGTGGTTTATTAGGGCTTCAATTTTCGTGCTAGAATAGTCGAGAATAAATTCGTAAACGCCAGAAAGTAAGCGATGGTTTTGTAATAGTGGAGAACAAACAGGGGAGGAGTAAAATACAAATGCAACGCAATTCTTGGTTGTGACTTCCTATTTAAATACATCATTCAATTTACAAAGATCTATCCTACGCTTTTATACCAGTTACCTTTCGTTTCCCGGAAATTTAGGTATTTAGCGATCAACCAAAATATCTGGATATTCGTTTGGGATTTCAGAGTGGAAATTTTCAACTCATAAACTAGGTTTGAAAGTGTGTGTGTGTGTGTGTGTGTGTAATGTGCAGGGTCATAGAACCCAGTTGTGTGCTAGTTATGTAATAAACACTAAAATCGTGTACTGGTCTTATATGTATTTAACCTAATCGCAACATTTGATTGGAAATGTCTCAGCTACCTATGCAGCCCCCAAAAGTAAAGACTCAACTTAAAATCAATCCAAGCATAGGCAGTTTTCCATACGAAGGGGCTTTTAGACAATATACACTTTTTTGTGGCCTAATTTGTTAACATTTTACTAGTTTATTCATATAATTTTATAGTTATTGATAATATCTATCAAATGCGATTTCTGTTAATCCAATGATTTGACTTATGAATGAGTGAAAGAAGATCTGGTAACTTTTCTCTCAGAATACCCTTACCATGAAAATTGGACTGCAGATGGAATGAACTCGGAGTTTTAAGCTAGTGAATTTATTCAACCCTCTTCGGTGGTCGAATGGTATAAGGCGTCACTCTCGTAATATATTGGACTCCCAATGTTTGGGAGATCAGGTTTAGAATCCCAGTCGAGTTTACTTAATGTAGCTATCCTTAAATATTTCCCCCCTCTCCTTCCTCTACATTTAACGTTCCTCATCCCTAACACATTAGCGTGCTACCAATGGGTATCGACCTAAAAGGTACTAAGACAGGGTGCTAAAAACCAACAAACAAAGAACTCAGACATCACCTAGCCTAGAGAGAGGCTACTTAAATCATTTCCCCCACTCATTTCTTTGTTTAAAAAATTGAGTATTGTTTTACATAACCTATATCTTTCTAAATACTTTTTATTTTAAAGAAGTATATCTACTAGTGGTTTGTTGCAGTGATGGCAGCATAGCGCTAAAATGTATTCAAACTTTTTTTTATCGAGAAAAGATCTATAAAATGAGTTTTCACTCGACTTTCTAGTCAAAGGTTTACTCATCAAAGGCTTCGGTGTATATTTTTACCACCCCCACCACTTTGAGAATTTTAAAATTGCCACTCTATCAATTTGTTCAACCATACCACTTAATTAAGAATTGAGTAGTAGCTATAAATAATGTATTTGAATCAAAGAGAAATATTACTATATTTACCGCTTTACAATCGTCCAGAAATCAGTGTTTCCATGGTTATGTAAGCAAAGAAAGATTGTACAGATTAGCCACTATGAACAAAGCAGAAAATCCGGAAATTCACTTGGAAAATCGAGTTTTCATCGGAAGCGACTATTTCTGTCGACATCCTGAACCCCTTATCGACTGGCTGTTAATGAAAATCGGTTGAGCCATTATCTCGTAATTTAAATTAACGTAAATAGACTAATAATATCCAGCTATATATAAATTTGAAGTTGCATGTCTTTGATTAAAAGCTTACTACCATTTGTTCCCATTGCCAGAGATTAAGGTGGGAGTGTAGTGAACGTGAGTTAAGGGCAGTATCTTTGTTATTTTTATATCAAAACTATTTTGGTCAAAAGAAATCAAATAATTATCAAGTAGATTAGAAATATAGAGCTTAATTATTTACTTCACGTGGTGATATCAACAGTTCTTGACTATCTGTCAAGGGTGTCCTGGAAATTAATGATAACCTTTTCTCTTCGTTTAAACAGTTTGTCATCTAGTGCCGCTATACTCATGACAGATATTCAACAACTCTTGATATCACCACGTGAAGAAAATTAAACTCTATTTGTCCTGAAGCAATATTTTATTTTGGCCAAAAAAATGTTTCTATAAAGACTGCAAAAACACTGGCCTTTTCTCGTGTTCCTTACATTCCTGCCTAAGTGTAATAAAAGGTGCTGGCCTTAACTTCACCCAAATAAATATGATATTATTATTATTTCCGAATAGGATAAATGGTAAAAAGAATATTTGGGTGTAACTTGACGGCACACATTCCTTGTTAAGCGCACGCGGTGAGTCCCCTCACATAAAAACACACGTTAAACAAAAAAATAGATTTATAACTTGTAAATCAACATTCAACTGACCGATACTATATTGCCTGTCCTAACACTTTGGAACCAATGGAAGAAAACGTTTTGAAATGTCTACAACAGTACAACTGCCAGTATTTCTGACCCTCTTTATTCTTTCTCAATACTTTTCGGCAACTCAACCGAGATTGGAGGGCAGCACTTTTCGTGCTCTTAACAATGAGACGGGTTGGGTTTTTTTTAACTAAAGATATTGATACTTTTTTCTGGTTAACTTTCTCTTTGCAAAGAAGGTTAGGCACATTTTACAATGGGAACCGATTACAGTCTTTCTGACTACCTTCAAAACCTCGCTACTAAACAAAACAATAACAAAAGCGTCAAGCTTTTGAATAAGGTTTTCTGGTTTTACACACTGAAAATCATCCCCTTGTAAAGAAAGGTGATTTCGCTTGTAAAACACTTGGAGGATATAGAGTGGATAGAAAACGGTCGTTATGTTTGGGATTATGGACGGAAATAGAGATGTGAGAATGAAAACTTTCCCTATATGTTTTCAGGAAAATTTTCCAAAACTGGAACATTTTCAATTATTTTTTCTGTAAAATAATTTCAACTGATTAAATAGAACTAGTAAAGCCGAGATATATATATCCCAAATGTCAACGTTTATACTTAAGAGTAATCTCTACTAAGGGCGTTAACACCAGAAAAATCATCAAACGTGCTTCGGTGGCCACACGGTCTAACGCGCTACTATCGCAATAGACTAAACTGCTGATGACAGGGAGATCAGTGTTCATTTACAGTCGGGTGCACTTAGGGTGGTTTTTCCTAAATAGTTTTCTACTCTCACGGGTGCAAGTCCTCTAAATTCAACCTTCCTCATTCCTAGCCCATTAGCGTAATTAGTACATAGGGGTACAACCCGAATGGGTAGTAAGACGCGGTGCTGAGATAAAGTAGTAAAGAACCAAATTAGTTTTTTTATTTTTCGTTTTATTTATTTATCTACCGGGTACCGGGGGCGTAATATATCCGGGGCGGACCAACTAGTAGGTTAGATATAGGAAAGAAGGACAAATAGGACTTTTAGATTTAAGTGCTTACTCTAAATTTATTATTATTTTAATAAAAAAAAAGAGCATAGCTGAAAGATGTGATGTTAATTCAAGATGTAGATCTAGGTCCCGAGCTACATGCTAGAAATCGAGATAAATAGTGTAAATAAATAAATAAAATATAAAAAAATTAATGCGAGCCTTTGTAGACCCATTATGTTCATAAATTTTACTTCAATTTTGTATCATCAATAAGTTAATTAAAATATTTTTAAGGTTGGCCCAACATTTCTCTCCCCCTTTCCATTCTACGTGTTTCCTATCTATTCCTCCCACCATCCCACCCCCATACTTCCCTTCTTATAGACCACGGGTCTCCAAACCTTTTGCTATGCGGGCCACATAATATATTTTACACATTTTTGCGGGCCAAAGTAACGTTCACCTGTTCTTCAAGTAGCAATATTTTTGCCCTGACTGCCTTTACATGTGCAAATAGATCATAAATAAAATTTGTTTCATGCAAATTTAGATTCAAGTCATATGGCCAATCAATGTTTTATAAAAGTGATTGACGTTGATTCTTCTCTGTGAGAAATGAATCAATTTATATGTAATAAATTATATTTATTTCATATAAATTAGTCCAAATAATTACTTTTTAAAAATTATGTAACATCTTTCTGGACTTTCCTTTGATAACCCTCTGCCGGGAGACTTGGAACTACCTAAAAATCGTCACAGTCAAGCCATTCTGTTGTCGGTATATGGAATGGCGCCTGCGACTGAAAATGAGGGTTTGCAATTCCGACAGCACTCTGGCTTGGTGTCATGGGGGAAGCACGCGTACGGACAGAAATTGGACATGTCAAATAAACTGCGTGGTTAATAAATAACGAAGAGAAACAATTAATTTGTTTTTTTATTAAATCTTAGAACGGGCTGGATATAATCTTGTCGCGGGTCGGATGTGGCCGTAGTTTGGAGACCCCTGGTATAGCCCACTCGTCTCTTAACACATTCTATTTTGAAGTACAATAGGCTCTAGGTGCCACCTCTATAATTTAACCCCTCCACCACAAGCCGCCACTGCAGAAAATTTTCGGGAAAATTTTCATCCTTGGACGGAAATAGCTGTGGGACGACCAATTTTCTGGTTTGAAAAATCTTAGATTTTTTTCTATAAAAATATTCCCTATAGCCTACTTAAATAGAACAAATGAAATCGAGATAGCCCAGTTTAATTCACCCTAATGAAGTTAACACCAAAAACATGATCAATCATTGAGCTCTAAGAAAGCAATAACGAATCCAGTTTTATTCTCACACTCACGTATCGAATACAGCGTTTGGTGGTTGAGTTCGTCACTAACGTCGGGCTATCTTCAGACCAGATATGTAGGCCCTAAATAATTCCATGTTATAATCCATAAGACTCAGACTTAATGAGTACACTCCCTTTCCGTGGTATTCATTGATCTGTACATTTTACCAACTAATTTCCATCTCTATAGTGACCATTATTTTTTGGATTTAGTATTTGATAATTAATTTTGCCTCCCTCCTTCCCTTTACCTCTTCCTCTCGTTTCCAGCACATTATTTCATGGCTTTATGTATATAGGCTATAGGTAGCCCTACCAACTCTCCTAATTCGACCTTTCCACCTACTTAGTAGGCCGCAAGCCGCTACTGTGGAAAACGTTCATTTCTGTAGATTTAACGTCGTGAATGAATCGCTGATGTATGTAACAATGTAACATAATTCACATAGTAAATTGACGGGTATTCAGGGGTTCCAAACTAGGCTGGTTGTTTACAACATGTACATTTTCCCATACTCCCTCCACGCTAATGCTGGTGAATCTACTATGAACTATATCACTATCCCTTAGAGCAAATATTTATCAACCCTTTACTGGAACTTATTATTGAAAACAATTATTACTATTTTTATTAAGAGTATTTAATTTGCGCTTTCAGAATCAACTGATTTTATTAGTACTCGATTTTAAAAAAACAACAGATTAGACCCAGCATATAATTTCCCAGCTAACAATCCAACACCGATACATTTTTTCCATGTCAGGAATCCAATTCATGAGCTAACTTAATCCAGATGCGCTAACATAATATAATTAATTTCCTCCGCTATATTGTGAGCTCGGTACGAAAGATATAATATCGAGAAGAAAAAAAACAGTATCTCGATCTAAGCTTAGTATTATGTGAGAAAACATATATATATATATATATATATATATACACCCATAAATATGGCAGAATGTTAAATAATAATACGTACAAGCTGGTGGCTCAATTATAACGCTGATGAAGTAGTCGAACTTGACCTTTTTTTAAACTCCTGGTTTCACAAAAGTAAACGAATTTTAAAATCTATGCCAACATTTTGGCTTGGGGGAAAAAAATAATCGCATAACAATTTTTTTATGCTGTATAATTTGGTCTTTTTCGTTTGCAACTAGATATAATTATATTTGTTAGAATAATCTTCTCACTGGCAATCGACAAGTTTTCAAACTTTAGCTTTTGTTGATCTTTGACACCATAGCTATAACGTAATTTCCGTTAGAAGAGCCTTCTAAAAAACAGAACTTTTTTTGCGACCAGCATTGATAATATTTTATTATATTATTAGTACTATTCAATATGTGTTTATAATATCTATCATAACTGAAAGCTTCAAATCACATGATTTTACGTATGAATACGTATCAGATGAGCAAGGGCGTTGACAGCTATTTTTTCTAGGATGTACAGCTGGAAAATCTTACCATATTTTAACCGATAAAAGTTTGTTTACATATATTCCCCTTCCTCCGAACCCCCTTTCTACACCCTTGCAGATAGGACACTTCCTATGTAAATTGTACTGTATAATATAAACGTTAAATACAGTAAAATAACGCGATAAATACTTCGTTCACCCAAACACCATAATCTGACGGCTTCATATTTTGTTTGACAACTCCCCCTCTATTTTAAACTCTCCTCGATAATACATTATTGTCCTCTTCATTCAAAGGTTTGAACGTTGCTAGTCCGCCATTGTTTTTGAAAGGTCCCCTTCTCCCACTTCTATTGTTCGTCTGTTGCACTGGCTGAGTGTTTTTGGCGCGCAGAAGCGGAGATCTTGTTGTGTGTGTATTAACACTGACTTCCTACGTTTTACTTCCCTTCCGCCATTGCAAGATATGAAACAACCTTTGAATGTATAATCCAGTAAGTAGGTCTTATTTTTTATATTTTTATATTTTTTGGATGACGGCACACCGTTACTTGTCTAAGATCCTCGCGGCACACTGAACGTGCAAGTTGGTGACACTACGTAAGACTCAGACACGAGCATGACCAGTGTGTCTTTTCTCAGTTGAACAGGAAGCACATTGTGTGTTTGTCCTCTTAATCAAGGGGTTCACAAACTTTTAGACCAAAGGAGTACTTGCACCAGAAAATATACATGCTGGAACCCTCATTACATATTCTTCTTTTTTACATATATATTACAAACATTCAATAACGACAGTTGGGTGACCTGGCGGTCTAGGGGTAAGGTGTCAGACTTCTGTGCTGGGGGTCCGGGGTTAAATCTTAAGTCCCGGCACATAATTATCTGATTGCCAAACCCTCCCTTCACCTTTGACAAGACGTGTATTAATCACAGCTTGTGAATGTGTGGAATGCCAGCCCCCCATTCGGATCCCACGTTAAACTGTAGGTCCTCCATTTTCATCTCACAATCACCCTACCATCACACATTAGCGTAAGTGCGTATAGCCCAAATGGGTAGTAAGACGCGGTGCTAACAATAATGACAGTTAAATTTTTCACCTATAGCTAGGGTTACCATAATTTATTGAGGCCATATCTGGACAGAGGTCTTTCCGGGGTGGCTGGGAGTGGTGGGTCCCAGAATTTTTTTGAAAATTAGGTACTGAAATATGCGTTTTTAGCTATCCTGATACGTGAAAAATGTTATCAAACTTATTTTGTAATTTAAAAAGCTTATAAATCAAGCTAAGTATTATGGGGTTAATAAATTACAAATTTATTATAATTAAGCCTTTTTAATACCCTATCACTTAAATTCCATGAAATATTTACATACTGTAGATAACATAAGTGTTCATATTATATTCTGAACTTTTCAAGTACTTTATTCATGCTGCAGTGTGACCAGCCTAAGGTGTGGCGCGGAGTAAAATTCCCCAATTTAGCCACGTTTTCGGTTCATATTAGTAGAATCCGGACATTTCTCAGATCCGGACGCCAAACCGGACACGTGTTCCAAATCCGGACTGTCCGGACGAAATCCGGACGTATGGTAACCCTACCTATAGCGATATAAAACAAACGGAAAACATCACATGTTTTAGTTCCGCCTTTGGGAAAATTGGTAATCCTAATCATTGATGCTATTTTATAGTGTATTGAACAAATAGATAATACTCTAAGATTGCTTTGCGGAGTCTAGATAACTATGGCGGGGATTATGGGCTCCGCAAAACAGTTTGAAAAACGCTGCTCTATTTTTAAATTTTTTTAGCACCACGTCTTACTATCAGTTCGGGTTACTCGCCTGTGTATATTTAATAATTACTCTAATATGATAAATATTAGGAGAGTTTAAAAAAGAGTAAGTACGCCCTCGTTTACGTGGAGGGAGAGTAGAAAATCATCTAGGAAAAACACCACACAGTGCACCCAACAGGAATTGAACCCTGATCTCGTCTTAACGATTTCATTACATTTTGTATACAAGCACTATTTAATATTACAAATAAAATGGAAATTATCATTTTCTCATAAATATTACATTGAGAGTACTTTACACAGGCTAATATAAATAAATTCACTTTCGGTCATATCTCTGCAACAATTTCAGATACGAAATAACTTTTCATTGTAAAGTTTTGGTATTATCAAGAGCATAAATACTTTTGCGTGGGGTGAGAGTGGTAAACCATTTAAGAAAGATTCCCCCTAGCAAGATTAGAACCTTGATCTCCTCGTTCACGGCAGTCTATCTCAACACGAAACTTGAGCGTCAGCTGTCTACGCTACCGAGGCAGGTGATAAGTTCAATACTTATATAATACTTATATTTGTTTTCTAAAAAAATATTTTATAGTAGTTAATTGATGACTGCTGTGTAAGATTTGATTATTAAAAAAAAAAATCTCTTACGATTTAGTTCAAAATTGGTATCGGATTACTATTTTATATGATCAATAATAATGTGTGTTTATATTTCGAAAGTAAATTTGTTTAAGAGTAGTTTACTTACAACATTTTAAATAAATTTTGGGATTTTCCAAAATTGTTTGTTTTTTAACCGCGACTCACCACCTGTTCAGGTTAGTGAGTTAGGGATTAGTATGGGGTTAATTTAGAGGAAGTGTAGCCTCATTCACGTGGAGGGGGAGAGAGAAGTGGAAAACCATTTTGGGAAGAATCTTCAGTACACCCAACCGGGATTCGAACCCCGATCTTCCTGCCATCGGCAGTCTAATCTAGCACGAGAGTGATGCGGCCACCGATGCAGATGAAATATGGTCTTGAAGATTTTATTAAAAATGGGTATCTGGGAATAGTTTTTCATTATGAATAACAATAGGCCCTACGTTTTGATTTTTACAAATTAAAAATAGTTTTAAGTTTACAAATAACTTATTTTTGTAAATCTGAAATTTGTTAAAAGTATTTTACCAATTTGTTTTAAAATGTTTACATAAAAAGTAGTTTCTGTGATTTACAAGATGAGTATTTGTTTTTTGAGGAAAACAATTTATTTGTACTATATACATGGCATACAGCACTAAAATCAATTTTTAAGGAAATTGATAAAAATAAATTCATTTTGAAGTATTTGTTCAAGATATAAAGTAAGTAAAATAGTTTTTCAAATTTATAAATCTATATAATACCAAGTATTTTACGAAAAAATAATATATTATAATTTGTACAGTGCGATTATTATTATTGTTATTATGTTATTTATTTGTAACTTAACAAATAATGTATTAATACAACTCAGAATTGAAACAGATTATGAATATAAACTCAAACCACTTCAAAAAGTAGCAATGTTTGTCCAAGGAAGAGTAATTAATAATCCGAGTCAAGTACTGTACATTTATCCAGGTTCAAGAAACTTAGTCTTACGTCAAATCATAATGGAGGTTTTTGCCTTTAAGTTAGTAAAATACACACATATATATATATTGGGAAAATAGATCAAAATAATATTTTTGGGTCAGTATTCTGTTAAATCTCATCTTCCAATTATTTATGGGTTTTTAAAAAAAAATAAAAATGACAAGTGGATTTTGTGGCGCAACAAAACCCATCTAGTATTTTACCCATTGGAGAGTGATGACTCGTTTGTTGTGTAATATTCGTGCAGAACATCGTGTTGACAAATCCACCCTGGGCACCGGGGACAATGGCCAACTTCTCCTCCCCTTTTTCCCAACCCTCAGAGCTGGAGCGACTGTGCGAATTGTTGATTTGTGTAGCTCTGGGGGGAGAAGGGAAGGGAGGATTTTGATTGATCGAGCAAACTCGACTCTGGACCGATCTGGGAATGATAATGTTTCACACACATATACACTTTAAAATCCTGTTTCACACGATACAATCACACGATCGATCAGGTTGGCTAGTATTGTTCTTCTTGTTTGTTGAATTAAGGTTCGATAAGGGCGTATTTAAATTAATTATTTCACCGGGTATCTACATAGTTGGGGAAGTTTGTCTGAATATCAAAGATTTATTCACATCGACTTATATGTGTCTATATATGTTTTCAAACATGCGGTGAATGTGGGTGATGTGTTTTGGCTTAAGATTTATGTATTATTTTATGTGTAGCAGCAAATAAATATGCATCGGATTTATTTAATTCACATTTTTACGTGTTAAAAATTGAAGCATGTGTTAAAAATTGTACACCGAAGAAACAAGTATATTAATATGATCAGAATTAAATAAATGTAACCCACGTCAGTTTGTCTCGATGTCAAGATAATTAACATGGTTGTGCACTGTACACATATTTAGGCTACATTGTATTGGTCAAATTCTTTCCGATGGAAAACTTAGAAAATTTATTTATTTTTACCAAACACTTTATGAACTGATTAATCCCCTGCTTCCGTGGCCAAATGGTCTAAGTCGTCACTCTCGTATTATACTAGTCTGCTAAAGACGGAGAGATCGTGGCTCGAATCCCAATTAGCTCTACTGAGGGTGGTTTTTCCTAAATAGTTTCCCCACTCTTCTTCCACGCAAATGCAATTACCTCTAAAATGCTTCCTTCCCCTCCCCTAGCCCAATATAAGAATCACTGTTATATGCCCCGCCTCAGTGGCGTAGTTAGCTAACGCGTTAGTTTCGTGTAGAGCTAGACTGCCGAGGACGGGGAGATCGAGGTTCGAATCTCACTCGGGTGAACTGGGGATTGGTTTTTCCCAAATGGTTTTCCACTCTACCTCCAAGCAAATGCGGGTTCACTTCCTCTAAATTCAACCTTCCCAATTCCTAACCCATTAGTGTAATTAGTACTTAAGTGTATAACCCGAACGGGTAATAAGACGTGGTGATATTATTATTATTATTATTATTATTATTATTATTATTATTATTATTATTATTATTATTACTTTATATGCGTGTAGCCTGAACAGGTAGTAAGACGCGGTGATTTAAAAAAAACAACTTATAAATCATATAGGTTTCCAGTCCGTACATTTCTCGTCACTAAACAATGTATGCGTGTATCTAGAATTCAATTTTAGGACGTTACGGGGTGGAGGCTTGATCTAAATCCCTCACTCACACTTCTAGCATTGCTGGGAAACAAACGTTGGCTTGCAGTGGTTTAGAGGGTCTACTACCGGAGGGCTGAGGCACATTGCATACGTCCATAAATACCACGTTATTTAAGAAGTGGCTTATTTCAAAAAATAGTTCACACATAAATGTTCTTATAAGATTAAAAGTCTCACATTTTAGATTTCATCAGACAAACAAATTTATTTCTAAACAGGCTCAAAACAGAAAATTCTAAGATAATAATTGAGGTATTTTTTAGTGGATTTGATTCTTAAGAATTGCCTATTACCATTAGAAATACGGTAGTGTGAGAATATTTCCCTTCAAGTAGTCAGTGTCCTTGAACCAACAAAATTTTGAATTTTGAATTTGCTCGCAGGATGAAATATCACCTTCAGTGTATCCGACCGGGATTCAAACCCCGATTTCCCCGTCATCGGCAGTTTAATCTACTGCGAGAGTGAAGCCTTAGGTCATGCGTTCGCCGAAGCGGTAAGATTAAATTATTAACCTAATTACATAAAGAGGTTTAGAACTATAGGAATTCAAACCGGAACCAAAACCGTTAACCGAAATTAGTAGTCAATTTTAAGGAATTAGAACCGAAATATGAACCCTAAACTTAAGTTGCCTAAGAATAAGAATTGGAATCGATACATATTTAGATTCATAAAAGTTATTATCGGTTCTTAAATATTTTTTATAACAAAGCATTGTATGCCCTTCTTTCTTTAACTTAATCTTGTTTTGAAATACTTTTATTTTTCCTTTTCTCAGGATTTACTGTCAAAGTCAGGCGTATTCCTTTGTATATATATATATATATATATATATATATATATAAATATATATATATATATATATATTTATATATATATATATATATTTAATTAGATGTAACTTGTCCGGCTGGAATATGCAAACTTTGCTCAAGATTCTTTAAACAACGCGTATCCTGTGGCCGCGTGGTCTAACGCGCTTATCTAGTGTTGGACTAAACTGCCCAAGATGGGAAGATCAGGGTTAGGTCCCGGTTGAGTGCACTGAATGTGGTTTTTTCCTAAATGGGTTTCCACTCTCCCTCCACGCAAATTCGGGTGCACTTATTATAAATTAAGCCTTCCTAATCCCTAACCCATGAGGGTAATTAGTACATAGGCGTATAACCTAAATAGGTAATAAGACGCAGTGCCAACAAAAAAAAGTTTATATTATGTTTTAATGTATTTTTATATTTACGAATTTTATTATGTAAGTATTTCGGTTCAACTCGGTGCTTAGAAACTATATTTTGCTGTTCCATAAGTCCTTATTGTTCTCGTCTTGTAAACATGTGCGAGTAGAACACCCCATCACCTCATAAAGACAGGCCGACCCTTGAATCTTCAACCAGTATAATAAGTGAATTCCCTTCCCCCCTCACCCTTCTCGTACTTTATTCCCTCCATTTAGCTAAACTATCACTGTAGCGTCGTTGGATTGTCCGCAACAATATCGGACTGACAGAAAGCACCCGCGACGATACTTTATGTCACAAATCGTTTGACTGCGACTCCTCCTGAGACCCACCCCTTTAGGGGAAATTCATACTCACCCCTAATTTATTACTTTGAATATCGTACTGATGTTTGCGCGGTTGTTTCGGTTGTGTTGAGGGCGATTATGATTTTGATTGCTGACGATTTGTGGGCCGTGGGTGTTGATTAGTTCTTTGATTTGTAAAAGTATTAAGGAGTAAGAGATGAAGCTGGGTTGTCACAAAGTGCTTTTTTATTTTTTTTATTTTTAAAAGCTAAGTTATAAATTATGTAAATGTATATAGATTTGGTAAAACATAGTAGTAATAATAATTACTTAAAACATTTTGATATAGATACAACTTTAACTATTCGATCCCATGACTAAGTGGTAAAAGGGATTCGAATAGTGTCCAAAAGACTCTGGTTCGATACCAAGTGGTGTTATTTACTATTTAAAAAACATACCGTTTCTATTCAGCTAATAGACAATACAAAACTAATAGGATTGAATAGTTACTATTAGTCGTACTGGCACAGGTCAGTTTGTAAATCATTTAAATATTATATAATCTGTGTATTTATGGAACTAGGGGTGAAATACTATAGTAATAATTATAATTATTGTGATTTTTTATTATGATGCAGAAAAAAAAGTATTCAATTAACTATAATGGATTCTCAGTAAGACGTACAGTACATTATTATTATTATTATTATTATTATTATTATTATTATTATTATTATTATTATTATTATTATTAGCACCACGTCTTACTACCCGTTTGGGTTATACGCACTTAAGCTAATGTGTAATGGTAGGGTGATTGTGAGATGAAATGGAGGACCTACAGTTTAACGTGAAATCCGAACCACGGTGGAGGCCTGGCATTCCTCACATTCACAAGTTGTGATTAATACACGTCTTGTCAGAGGTGAAGGAAGGGTTTGGCAATCAGATGAATCTGTACCGGGACCGAGGATTGACCCCCGGACCCCCAGCACAGAAGTCTGACACCTTACCCCTAGATCGCCAGGTCACCTAGTACGATTCCGATATCGATCATTTTCTTCATATACAAGATAATTATGAGTAAATTAACTATCCTTTTCTTTCGATAACACATCGCTACACTCAAACAAGCCACGGAGTATATTTCCTGTGGAAGATATCTCTTCTAGAACTTACATTACATCTCGTTAGAAGGGCGTGGACGCTGAGGGTTTTAGAAACAGGTGTTCATAGGCGTGGGAGGGTGAGTCCTAGATTATACAAGACAAGGGCGCGGCCCTTTAAGAAAGCACTTCTAGTCTTTGTAACAGAGATGTAACTCTTTTTTTTTGGTCAGTCAACGACTCCATCGCTACGTCAATATTATGCCAGGACATGGATATTTATGACAATGTGGGAATGCTGACTGCTTTTACTCTCTTTAGTGTAGTCTAATTACCATAGAAAGGGCCTTTCAGGAAGGGAAAGAAGTGATCAACATTGATACATTTTAATATGCTATTAGTGTTGTTTTAAAGGCATTCATGCTATATATCAAAAGGGACAGCCGACCCAACGTATGAATACTTAAAAGCAGATCTAGTAACTTTTTTAGCAGACCGATGAGGCTCTTCATATGAAAATTGAACTGTATCATTCCTATCGCGATTTTTTTAACATTGGCCAATACCAATATGAGTTATGTCTAAACTAAGGCTCATTTCTACTGAAAAGCTTTTTTTAGTACCACATGTTCTACTAACCGTTCGGGTTGTACGGTAGACTTATGTACTAAATGAGCGAATGGATTTAGGGATGAGAATGTTATATTTATAAGAAGTGTACCCGAATTTGAGTTAAGGGAGAATGGAAAACTATTTTTTTTAATCTACCCTCAATACACCAACCTAGGTTCGAGCCTTGATTTCCCCGTCATCGGCAGTCTAATTTATTGCGAAAGTAGCGTCTTAGACCATGCAGCCACCAAAGTGGGTAAGAAACTTTTTATAAAAGAATATATGGTATAACACAATCGTACATACTTTCTCAGATAGTCTCTTGTAACTAGGAATTTTAAAAAAACATGGTCAATAAACTAACCTTGAATAATATTAGAATGACAATACAACTAATTTTTTTGAAAAACATACTGTAAAACATATTTTTGAATCACATTTTGAAATTTAGTAAGGAGCGGTAATATATTATTTGCAAATCAATCCGTTTGTAGTGAAAATATATTAAAGATTAAAAAAATCATAAAGAGTTGTATTAGGCCTACATGTTAAATACATTTGGAAAGTGGACATGAAACGTTAGTTTCATATCATAAAGACCTATAGTTAAAACATTTTTAACAAAAGAGCCATTGTAACAATAGATAAACATATTAAAATTTAGACTTATTAGAATTAAAATTTTTAGGCTCATGAACAATGGTCAAATAATTTGTTATTGTAAATACAATGTATGTTATTCACTAAATATTTAGTATTTATCACTGATGATGATGTATTTTATTCTATATATGATATTGAAGCAGAAATATTAAGGGATTGGTTTAAAAAAATATTTGCAAAATTGTGAAAAATTAATAAAGAAATGTAAAAGATATAAGAAGGTTTGAGTTTAATGATTGAGAATTCTGGTAGTATAATTCCTTTCTCCTTAGGTTGTAACGGTGCGTGAGCATCCAGCATTTGACTACTATTTTCGGTGTAATTCTACATCATCCTTAGGTTTTTAATAAATAAATTCAGACAAAATATGGTCAAATTACAATGCAATTGATAAAGTACTGATGGAATGATAAATATAAAAATATTTGTATGGGCTTGTATAGAAATATAGGTTAGAAAAATAAATGGTACGGTACACCGCACAGAGTTTCTCCCGCTTTTATCTTGAAATAAACATTTAACTCATAAGATTTGTGAAGTGAAATAGTAGTTATATACATTGTAGTAAAATAAACTACACTAAAGATCTAAATAAAATAATATACAATGTTACTTATCCTGTCGCATTAGGAACTAAGAACGATGTTACAGAACAATTGAGAAAAAAGAAATATCTTTGACCACCAAAGAGCATAAGAAACAAAAGTTATGTTTTAAAAAGTAAATATATTTGCTTAATTCTCAGAAGTTATTGGTTTTATAGAAATATATTTCAAACAAAAGATTTTTATCATTAATAGTACTATAACTTTATAACGATAAGTTATTTCTTATCTCAAATAGTTGCGGAGAAATGAGGAAATATGGAAAAAAATTCCTAATATAAAGTACCCTCAAAGTCATTTTCATGAGAAAATGAGAATTGACATCTTGTTTGTAATTATAAACAATGTCTATATATGAAATTTAATCAAAATCGTTAGAGTGAATAGCCATTTAGTAAACTACCCTTCAATTTAGGGTTAGAACAATAATTCCAAAATCCCTTCGGGGGGACCTTATGAAAACCAAAGCTATCAAATTTTAGCCCAATCTGTAAAATAGTTTCGGCTCTAGCCCGAGGTAAAGGCAGACGGACAGACAGATAGACAGAAGGCATCGCAAAAAAACACTTTTTCTGTCTGAGGAGGTCATGAAACGTCGACATTTTAACAAAATCTCGATTTCATTTTTTTTTTTGTCAATCACAATACTTTCTCTCCGAGGTTGCGAAAGAAAGTAATAGAGTTAAGAAATAAGAAATTGCTCAACAAAGAGACATATTTACCAGTGCTATGAGAGGAAGGTGTTGTTGTTCCTTTGATTTATTTACAGATATATTATATTAAACATACTTCAGATGTATAATCATTATGGTATTGCCATTTATTTTATGTTCATTCAATTTCCTAAAGAGCCGTTCTATATATCAAATAAAACAAGAAATGAGGTTGTGGTTGAGGTGGGGATGTATGGGACGCGAGAAAAGGTCAGAGTTTATACAGTTTTTATATCAAAACATTATTTTGGTCAAATATTGCTACAGTAGAAATAAATAGAAATAAATTTAATTTAATTTTAGCACCGCGTCTTACTACCCGTTCGGGTTATACGCTTAAGTACTAATTACACTAATGGATTGAGGAATAGGGAAGGTTGAATTTTGAGGAAGTGAGCCCACATTTGCGTGGAGGGAGAGTGGAAAACCATTTAGGAAAAACTACCCTCAGTTCACTCGCTCGAGATTCGAACCTCGATCTCCCCGTCTTCGGCGGTCTGGCTCAACACGACTGGCGCGTTAGCTAACTACGCCACCGAGGTGGGTGAAATAAATAGAGAGTTTAATTCTCTTCACATGGTGATATAAACAGTTGTTGAATATCTGTCATGAGCATGGCAGAATTATCTAACAAACTTTTTGAACGAAGAGAAAAAGTTGTCATTAAATTCCAGGACACCCTTGAAAGATATTTAAAAAAATGTTGAGGTAACCATGTGAAGAAAATTAAATTCTATGTTTGTACTGGACCAATATTTTATTTATTTTGTAAAAAAAAATTTTTGCTATAAAAACTACAAAAACAATAGATTTTTCTCGCGTCCCCTTCTATTCCACCTTAATGAATTAAAACTTATTCTATAATGATAACCACATATGCTCTCGAGATAAAATAAGGACTTGTTTAAGTGGTGTGTCGCAATGTTCTGAAAACTATTTGAGTGTGCCACTTTGGGGAAAAGCATGAAGAAACACTGCTGTTGATGATATTAAGAGCAATAAAGAACGAGAGAAGAGAGGGTGGATGTATAGGGTCTAGGTACATTTTTTGAAAACAAGTTATTCGAAAATTAATTTATCGAAATCAATTCACTGAATACAAAATCATCGAAAGTAATTTTGTCAAAAATCAATTTTTCGAACCACCAATTTTCCGAACTATATGTTTGTCGAAACCACATTTTTCGAAAATTAATTGCCCGAAAATCAATTTCCCGAAGTGAATTTACCGAAAATCAATTGTTTGACAGTCAAATAATCGAAAATGAATTTTTCGAACAATCAATTTTTAAAAAAATCAATTTTGCGAATCGCAAATTTTTTTTTTTTTAGAAAATCAATTTAGCAAACTGCGAGTTTTCCGGAAGCTATTTTATTGAGGACTGGGAGTCACCTACCCCTATCCTCACCCCCCTATAGGCAGGATTACCCCTAATCTAACCTAACCTAACCTAACCTAGCCTAACCTAACCTAACCTAAGCTAGAATTTTATTATACTTCGAACTTATCGTTCGAAAAATTTATTTTCGAGAACCTCCTTTTTGAAACATTTATTTTGAAAAAGAGATTTGAGGTAAATTCATTTCCGAAAAACTTCTCGTTCGAAGAATTTCTAGATCGAAAAATTGGTTTTCGAAAAACTGCATTTCGAAAAATTTATTTCCGAAAAAAATTATTTCGAAAAATTTATTTTCGCCTAATTGATTTTCGAAAAACTATTAGTTCGAAAAATTGCTATGTTGAAAAGTTGGTTTTCGAAAAATTAAACTTCGAATAATTGAATTTCAAAAAACTGATTTCGAAAAATTGCTATGCGATAAACTCGCCGGCTACCGGATGTATAAGACCGAAGAATACAGGACATCTGTTGTTCAGATGCAGTAGCTCATCAGGTATTCATGACGAGAATGATTCCTGTCCAGCGGGGAACCTGCAGTCAAATCTAACGACACTCGCAGCCTCTAGTAGTGGGAGTAAACAGCAACCCTTCAGAAAACTGAGCATCTGGTTGATCTTTTTACCACTCACACACAAATAGTTACTACAACTACACTTATAAAGATATACAGTCTAATTTTCATAGGTTTTAGAAAATGTCATTTTTTTGTGGCCCAAATTGGTAACATTTTACTTATGCCACGAGTTATTTTATAGGTACTAATTTCTATCAAAAAAGACAAAGGCGGATCACATGACCATGCATATGAATACATAAGGGTAGAGTTTAAAAAATTAGCACAGCGTCTTACTACCCGTTCGGTTTATTATAATAATAATAATAATAATAATAATAATAATCGAATTTATAGACCTACGCTTAAGTACTAACTACGCCAATGGTTTATGAATGGGGAAGGTTGAATTTAGAGGAAGTGAACCCGCATTTTCGTGGAGGTAGAGTGTAAAAATATTTAGGAAAACCACTCTCAGTTCATCAAACCGAGATTCGAATCTTGATCTCTCCGTCCCCGGCAGTCTAGCACGTTAGCTAACTACGCCACCGAGGCGGGTGAGGTAGAGTTACTATTGTAGCTTTTCTATATGTCCAAAAAGGCTTTTCATATGGACAATGTACTGTACAATCATATTTGATTTCGGGGATTTATAAGAAAATGTCACTGCATAATAATTATTATTATTACTAGCCCAGCTTGGAACACGAATTTCAGCAATAATATCCGACACGATACTAATTTTTAAATAGGTATATCTCAAATTATGGTTTGTATTATTACCTGACGAGTAAGTTTGAACTCCTACCGGTTGTGTACTAAAGTTGATTTTTTTATTCTTCTCAAAGGTTTCCTACTATTCTTCCACGCAAATGTGTATATATTTCCTTTAAAACATACCATCCTCATGCGCAGCTAATCACTGTGACAGTCGACAGTTAGGTATATACCTAAATTTTAACTGTCAGACAGCTGCTAAACACATGTTTTTTGCAGATCATATAGTTCGGCGTAGGGATACATAATTTGGTCTGGTAACTTTTCAAAGCCGTCAGCTGTCAGTCAGCACCAAAGAAGCCATGGGGCTACTGTAGCTCTTGTTGGTAGTGAGATGTGATAGAAATTAGATCTCTCATTATTTTAGGCTACATATTAGCGTTTATAAATTACTACATTTTACTGTAATAAAAAAGGTTTGTTATTTATCTCTGGATGACAAATCAGTTTTTATTGACATTTACCAATATGTATACATTAGTTAAACCAAACATTCCCTTCCCCATAGTGTTTGGATTATTGAGAAGGCCGATTAACACCAAGTCCGACATCTTAGCTCAATCGGCAGCGAATCTGTCTAGTGAGTTAAGGGTCCCGGGTTATATTCTTGGCATGGCTGAAAAAAATATGTATAATTGTTGAGATTTGGGTTTACCATTTTATAGTGACGAATTAACGGCCGGGGGCCGCACTAAATTTAAGTTAATCTATAAGTCATGTGCTTATATAATTAGTAGGTTCAGATAGTGCACGCTAAACAACTTAAATGAATGAAAAAATTAAATGTTTAGCGTCAAACACACTAATGGCAACTTGGTATTTTCTCATAGTTTTAAAGTTACTAAAGATTATTATTTTCTGTCTTTTTAACAAGTAAATTCACTTTGCATCACCTGTCAAATTGATATTACATGTTATACAGGTGGTTGATTATAAAAATATTGTTTTAATTATTTCTTTCGACTGGTAGAAAAGATCAAAAATACCGAGAAATAGACAGCATGGTTTTAGACAAATTATAAAATTTACTAAATCTACTTTCTTGTATTTATACAAGTTATATTATAATCCTCATATATTACCATGTTTTAAAAATTATAAAATTTACTAAATCTACTTTCTTGTATTTATACAAGTTATATTATAATCCTCAATATTACCATGTTTTAATGGTTAATATTAATATTTATAAAATAATAATAGTTATAGGCTGACTTTGTTTTTACTAAGGTTACTAAAACAATTTTTTATATATTCATTCATCAAGACATGTTATCTGCTGCAGCTGTCACTTTTGATAGATATTATTAATACCTAAAAACAATAAAGTAAGATATTATCAAAGTTGGCCGCCAAGAAATAATTATGTTTGAATTTTCTGAACAATTCTTCCAACAAATATCAAGGAATAAATTTCTAAGTTTTGGCCACAAAAAGTATGCTTGTATTCTAAAACACCCTTCCTAACGTGTTATAACTTTCAACAAGATATCTTAGGTTATGTTAATTTTTAAGCCAAATGTTTATGTAGCCGCGTGTTTAGAAATACCACATTAAGTATACAAACACAAATATTAAAATAATACTGGTTTGTTTACAAAACTAATCATTTTCATATTTTGTAAATGTGTAGTTGAGAGAACGTTTATTTACAAATTAAAAAGGTTTTTATTTGAAAGTACCCCCACAATGTCTGATAATATAATTTACTGTGTCTTGCGTTAATTTATTTGATTACAATATAAAGGACAGATCATGTAGCTGAATAATGTATATAAAGCAACATTAAATTACTTGTATTATTACTTAGGCTACATTTAAATGAATGAACCGTCCAAGAGTGCATTCTTTAATGAGCTAGAACGTAAATTAATTAAGTAATATAATTTTATTGGAAACAGTAATTGTATGTAATAAAATGGGTCTTAAAATTAATTTTAAGTCCAAGATGAAATCAAAATTTTATATCAAAAGAAGACGCAATGTATCTTTTTAAATCTATAAGTGTACTTAAATTTGAGATTAGAGTTAACATTACATAGTACCTGATATTAATTGGTTTAAGAGCTTTCAAGATTGATTAGGTAACATGAAACATCTTGTAAAGTAAAATTAGTCGGTATTTGAATAACAAAGTAATGATCTTTTAAACTAATATAAGCGTCATATTTGTTTCTAATAATATTTTGAAGAAAGTGAAGCATAATAAAACTTTTAAAACCTTTATAAAATATAGAAATGGGGTGGAGGTGAAGGTAAGGGAAATTTTTCTCTTTGTAAGGTGCCTTTTAGTATTTCATTCCCTTTTTATCAGTTTGTCTAAGCGCATTTTTTTTACAACTATGTTATAAACACATATAAAGAAAGATAAAATGAAAGCGGTCAAGCAATAAAGATGAAGTAGCAGAAGCCCCGTGTATAGTCCAAAGAAGCCGCTCACGAATTGAACAAAAGCACTATATTAATTAAAAGCCTCCTGTTCATTATTTGACCGGTTTTATCACAGAAGCAGAAGTGCTTTACGGCCGAGAAGGCGGTGGTATAAAAAAAAATAAAGAAAAGGGGCAAATGGTAGAGGGCTATTTCGTTTTGTTTATCACTTTGAGAAATCGTCAAGTTCTTTTCTTCAATTAGGAACAATACACGAAATGTATGTTAATATTTTGTTTTTATCTTTTGTTAGAAGGTAATTCTACCTTAGTAGCACTTACTGTGGTTGGACGAAAGAATTGTGTAATATGCAATTAGTGTGTGCTACTGCAATTAGGAAAGGGGCAAAAAAATTGTTTGTATATTTTTAGTTGTAGATGGTTTATAAATGTGAATATGTATGAACCTAAAGTTTAGTTTTTAAATATAGATGTATTAGGTACCAATATTAAACAGCTCAACAAAAATAAAAATAAAATGTAGTTACCATCTAAACATTTTTTTTCGTAACATAAAATATTCTTACCACGAATAAAAACTACCAAACTTTGTTGGAGGGGGTTTGCACCTCATTTTACTATGTTAGGATTCTTGCAGAAAGGACATTTTATAAAAACATTTTTTTTCAAGCGGTCGTGAACTAGGCCTATATCAATTAACTATATTAAATATTGTCTTAAAAAGTGACATGACTACGTATACATATATCATAGCAATTGCCTTAACAACTTATATAACTGTAAAAAAAATTCCCTTTATATTTCCATCCGACCAACCACAGTGATCGAATAGTCTGAGGCAGTGCTATTCAACCTGGGGGTATTATAGGCTTATATATAAATATATATTATATATATACATAATTCTCTAATTTTTATTGAGAGAATTTAAATAAAATTTAAATGTGGAATATATATATATATACACTTATATACGCATATACAGTACTTATCTACGAACATATATATAAATATATATACATATAATTATCATATATATACGCACATTCAATTCTTATACATATAATATATACACACGCACAATTTTCTCATTTAAATTTTATTTAAATTTCCTTATTAAAATTTAAAATTATATTTATATAGCCCAGTTTATACACGCATATATATTTTTCATTTAAAATTTATTATTCAATACATTATTTTGGATATAATTTATTTGATTTATTTTAGATGTAAATTATAGAATATGGCTAACTTGTATCATACACTTTTGGGGGTACAAAGTTGAAAATAAATTATATCTGGGGGTTGGTGAACAAAAAAAGGGTCGAACATTATTTTTCTAAGGCGTCACTCTCGTCTTGGACGGGCCTGCTGATAACGGGGAGATCGTGGTTTCCAACCCAGGTCGGGTCTAATGAGGGTAGTTTTTTTCTAAATGGTTTACCCCTCTCCTTCCATGCAAATGCGGGTAGATTACCTCTAAAATTCTTCCTTCCTTATCCCTACCTTAACGGTAGTAAGACGCAGTGATAAACAGTTTCTCCGTCCGGGTTTATCCGCATATTTACTTCAATGGTTTAGTGATGAAACAGGTAGAAATCGGTGGAAATATATCCACATTTGCACGGAGGATGGTGGTAAATCATTTAAGTGAAACATATCCATCTTTAAATCACCCACCCATCAGCAACAAATCAAACGAGACAGACCCCTTAGTCCACCTGACCAACAGCGTAAGTAATTACTTTATAATTAATGCCTTCTTTTCCAATGACACAGTTGTAAAACCTACTAAGTATACACAAAATATACAAAAACTAATTTTCCTTATTGATAATAGTAATTTGACTTAATTTATTTTTCTTCTCTCTCACTAAACTATTCCCTCTCATGTGCCTTGAACGTACAGATTTTTTATTTCCTTTAATTAGTAATAATGTATTATTTGTATTTATGACGTCTAGGATTGTTTAAGCATCGACGTGTGTATGAAACCAATTAATACATTATAATAGTAATATTTAATTATGAAATTCCTACTCTTTGTCTCAGTCGGTAGTGCGTGTGTCTACTAAGCTACGAATTCTCAAGTTCGATTCCCTATATGGCAAAAAAATAAATATATATATAAGGCTATATATATATATATATATAGCTTGCGAAAGTGAAGCATCCCCTCTCACTATCATGAATTAACGGATAATAGTGATGAGTATCTTATGTAAGTAAGTTTGTAAGTCGTGTGAGTAAATAATAAGGTTACACATTAACTAGTTGAAATTTAAAAATAAATGACATTTTATATTGATTTGTCACTATATAACTGGTAGGCAAACGTCATTAATGTTGGTAATAAGGAAACGAATAGACAAATATTTAAATTAATTTAAAATCTAGTTGATACAAATAACTTATATTCTACATATTGTATTTATCATTTTAGTAAATAATGGTTTAAATATAAACGCTATTATATATTGTTAGTTACAGTTATAGCAGCATATAAATATCATATTCTTTAAATTATATTTTAAGGTAGAGTCTGTAATTGACGTGCGGAAATCCAAAGGTCCTGGGCTCGATTTCCGTGTCCTGGGGTATTTTTTCAATTTAAAGAATTTTAGCAAATTCTTTACCTTATAGAAGAACGTAGTTGATTATAATAATACACCATCTAAAATCTTAACCATATAATATGGCTGAAGGAGTGCCCCAAACTGCTTCAGGCAGTCTGCTTGGCGCCCATTTCATCCCCCTCTCTCCCCTGCCCCGCACGACATATTATATCCACCGCTCCAAAACCACCCCTTCATCCTACCACATCGCTTCTAGTGACAGTATCCCTGCATTCTTTTTCAAAACGATGGTCCACTAAGAAAAAAAAAAACTTCTCTCGTCTCAGAAAAAAGCAAAGTGACTTCCAAGCCGAAACAGGTGTTCATTTCTTTTCTTCCTTACTCTTCCCTCCACTCCTTCTCTTCTTTTCTACTTCTATGGTCTTCAATAACACTCCGCTATGTATCAGGAAGTTATAAAAGGTCTGTAGGTATAGCATAGGTTCTAAGGCGGTCAGAGGCACCCACGCTCTTAACAATTGGAAAGGGGTGGGACGGGGATAAAGAAGGGAAATAATGTATTGTTGGGCTCTCTTTGTAAGGGACATAGAGGGTTTATCTGCACATATTCTTGGTATGTTGGGTACATTCAACTAAGGAGGCCGTTTATTTGCTCCGGGTGACACTTTGAGGTTTAACCGGCTACTCCCTCCTTGTCCAATATTTTTTTTGAATGAGTCTCAAAATTGCCGAGGAAATTTAGTAATTTTTTTTCCCTTCTTTCTCTCTATTATTAGGCTGACACTGCTTAATGGCTTTCTTACGGTGATGGACTGCCATTGATAAACGTATAACTTATAGCTAGAGATTTGTGTGATACTAAGATTACACGTGCTGAGCTATTATTAGTATTGTCTTGCGAGAGTTTGATTAAGTGGAGGTTGGGCGCGCTTAGGTCCGTCCTTGAATAGAGCTTCGAATCAAAATGTAACTAACCTTGTTTCGCATCGCGTAGAGATTAAGGGCAAGTTTCATAGTCATACCTAGTACGCCTTAAGTGCGGCTCGATAATAAATACAATACAACTACCTTAGTACGCCCCCAAGTGTGGTGCTCTACTAAATACAAGACACGACAACTACCTAAATTAGAATGAAATGGGACAGTTTTATAGTCAGACTTAGTATGCCTCAAGTGCGGCGCTATACCAAATACAGGATGACCACCTACCTACAATAGAATGGAATGGACCAGTTTCATATGCAAAACTGGCCCATTCCATTCAGGTTTTGGTTTGTGTTATTTTGTATTTAGTGTGCCGTCTTGTATTTAGTATGCCGCCGCACTTGAGGCTTGCTAAGTATATGAAACTGGCCCTAAATCTGGTGACACGATTAAAAATCTTTCATTTAAGAGACATTCATTTTTACTAAAATGTATGACTTTAAGAACCCGCCTTATTTTATAGATAGCGCAAAACGTAGGTGGAAAATAAAGCTCGAATCATAGTAAGGTTTTCATTAGGTTACTGTACTTTACAAAACAGTGAAATTGAGACAAACGAAAATACTTTACCATATTAAAAAAAAAATATTGCTGAGCTAAGGGTACCGGGTTAGATTCCTGGGGCGACCGAAAATTTATCATTGATGAAATGTGTGTTTACCCTTTCACATTGATAGATTAACGGCTGGGGACTGGATGTTGTGCCTATTCTAGTCTTAAAATATATTATAAGGCATATGAAGCTACGACAGGACTAGCAAACCGGTAGTGGAAAATATATTGCTTTAATAAAAAACTGACCCAGGTCACAGGCTGGAAACAGTAATGGATGTAAAGTAACTTTATCATGCTCATAGTTAAATGCGATTAAATATATATAGTTTGAACAAACCATTAAAAATCAAGTGACGCGGTCACGGGACGATTTCTCCATGGCTCAGTGGTAAAGCATTGTCGTACTAAGCCAAAATTCCCGATTTAAATGCCCGTGTTCATATGTCTTTTGTTCAATTTAAGGAATAATGATATTTAGATACGGCTATAACCATAATTATGAAATAAAATAGCGTGACAATTTCATCCTTCATAATAATAGTGAGTTGATGCGTTTTAGTTTGTAACACCTTGGTTCAGTTAGAAACGAACCAACTTCAGTGTCCGAATGGTCTAAGGCGTCACTATAATGTTAGACCCCCTTTTGTTTCCGTCCTTGTGTCGTTGTTCTCTGTATTTGTACCCTGGGTATTAACACGGTCAAACCGACCCATTATGTGCGGCGGGGTGAGTTTTTATTAAAATTTTCCCACCCCTACCCAAATGATTTAATTAATCAGCCCGCCAGGGCGCTAAATATATTCTGTAAATATTAATTGTTCTATTTATGTTGGTATTCGAGAGCCCTACGGGGCTGGTGTTTACTGTATTTTGTTCATAATGTTTCCTGTCTTATCATGTATTTATATTTTGATGTTTACTAAATAAAAACGCTAAAAATGTAAATGTAATGTTAGACCGGCCTGCTGAAGGAGGGGAGATTGGGGCTTGAATCTTGATCAGATCTAATTAATGTAGTTTTTTTTTTTTCTAAATGGTTTATCACTCTCCTACAACACAAATGTGGGTAGATTACCTCCTAAATGTTTCCTTCCTCGTTCCTACTTAATTAGAGTAACTATCATATGAGCGTATAACCTAAACAGGTAGTAAGACACAGTGATAAAAAAAAGTAAGTAACTAATCTGTATACTGGACTATTAGTCTAAGGTTGGACTTCAACCATTTCAGTTTGTTTTTTCTAATTATTTATAGAATTTAAGCTTATCATTTTAAACTTAAGAATTGATGCAAGGGCATTTGGATGCTGTCTCCTTTCTAGAGAAGTTTCATTAGCGTTATTTAACGTGCACTTGCTAAACCCATACAGTTCATGACCTACAAACTGGCTCAATATTATAACAAACCAAACATTAAGCCGATCATTTAATGACTAAACATTTTTGGTCAGACTAGTAGTTGAACGCGGGACACCAGGATAAGTATTATAGATACTTTTTTTTTCCATCTCAGCGTCTCATTAACTGTTCGGGCTACATGCATCACATGTACTAACTACTCTAATGTGTTAGGGATGAGGAAGGCTACAAGTAGAAGAAGTTTACTCACATTTACGCGAAGGGATAGAAGAAAATCATTTAGGAGAAACCAGCTTATATTCACCCAACCAGGATTCGAATCCCGATCTTACCATCATCGGTAGCTCAGTCTATTGCAAGAGTCACGCCTTAGATCATTCGACCACTTAAGCGTGTTGTTATGAGTTTTTAAGTTAGTTTATAGGCTGTGGGCTAAACGTAGCCTCAGGGCCAGTTTCATAGTCAGATTTAGTACGCCTAAAGTGCGAGTCGATACTAAATACAGGACGACACCTACCTAGACCAAAATAGAATGGGCAAGTTTCGCATATGAAATTGGCCCATTCCATTCAATTTCAGGTAGGTGACGTCATGTATTTAGTATAGCGCCGCACTTGAGGCGTACTAAATCTGACTATGAAACTGGCCCTAAGGCTTGAACGATCATGTCCACAGCCTATTGGGTGGACAATTAATAAAAAGTAGTGCTATTAGACAAAGCGCAGATGAATGGGTGAAGGAATCTATGGTTTGTAGAAAACATGTTTGACTTGGGAATTATGTGGAACCGGAGCTTATAATATATGCCCCCAACTGTAACTTCTCCCTCCCCACAGCCTCCTTTCATTCCACGTCCGGAGTTTCACGTCGGGTCGATACGGCTCACCAGAGGTTTAAATAACTTACAACCATAAAAATATAGAGTTCCAATATTTCTTCCAGTCCAGCACTGGTTTTACAGGTTGACGGTCTGTCTGGCTCAAGAGTGAATCAAATCAAAAGAATTATTATATTCGTCGTTTAAAAACATAGTAGTATTACGAGTATAAATATAATAAGTCTTGTCCGAGACTATCTTTGTAGAAACAGTCACGATGAAATTTAGTCTCTAGATTTTTTTTCACAGCGTGTCACACTACCCGTTAGACAAGGGAGTTGGAATAGTGGGGGTTCAAGGGAGTCCAGACTCCCCCCCCCCCCTTCTAAGAAGGGCCCAAAATATATTTACGTTTGAAAACAAAATTGGCCAAAGGTATAATAGTACAATTTTCTAGCAGACCCCCAACTCGCCTAAAAAAATTATCTGTTTACGCCTTTTCCGTTAGGGCTACACGTGATACATATAAATTACGCTAGTGTGGTAGGAATTAAGAAGGTAGAATTTAGATAAAATGTAATCTAATTTGTGTGGAGGAAAAGTGGGATACCGTAAAAGTAGGAATTAAAAAGGTAGATTTTATATGAAGTGTACCTCCATTTTCGTCCAAGTAGAGCGGGAAACCATTTATTTAAAAAATACCTCAAAAGAGCTTCTTCAGTGGCCACATGGTTTAAGGCGTCACTTTCATGTAAGACAAGATTGTCGATGACAGGGAGGTCGAGGTTTAAATACCAGTCGGGTGTACTGAGGGTGGTTTTCCACTCTGCCTCCACACAGTTGTGGGTACACTTCCTCTAAATTCAACCTTACTAATCCTTAAATCATTAGTGTAATTAGTACATATGTGTATAACCAGAACAGATAGTAAGATGTGGTGGTTGAAAAAAACAACTCAGTACATCTAAACGTGATTCTAAACCCAACATCCCCCCCCCAACCAGCAAACTAGGCAAGATGAAATAATTCGAGTAGTTTTGTAATGAGGAAGAATGGGGAAGGCAAAAGGTGGGAAAGCAGGTCAATAACTGCCATCTTTCAAACGATGGAGTACCAGGTAAACCAAGTCGGCACCAATAAAGTGCGCCCCGCAGGCTAAGATCACAGACAGTCCTGCATCCTGCATCATTTGATTCATGTGGTCAAGGGATCGATTCTCTGGATCTATATTTATTAGGAATGATTTGGATTAATCTCGCTAAAAGGTCCAATTAATCTCATTGGTTAAACGAAACGAGGTTCTATTTTAGCTTGAGCATTTGGCATTTTCTGTCTTTCCGGATTTTTTTTTCTGCGATAACTGTCAAATTCGTGAATCACTTTTAACGAAATGCAGGCGAAAGGTATCGACATGTTTCTATGGATGTTTTTAGCACCACGTCTTACTACCTATTCAGGCTATAAGCATATGTATAGTCTACTAACTAAGCTAATGTAGTAGAGATGAGGAAGGTTGAATATAGAGGAAGTATACCCTAATTTTCGTAGAGGACGAGTGGAAGATAATTTAGGCTTCAGGGGAATAAAAACTTCAGTTCAACCGACCAGGATTCAAAACCTAATCTCCTCGTCATCGGCTGCCAGCCTATTATGAAAGTGACGCCTTAAGCCATGCGACCACCGAAGCGGGTCTCTATAGAATTAAAAACCTTAGTCATCTAGTTCTAAGAGATTGTGTGTGAAGATACGAGTACAATGATCTCATATTCAATGAGTGAATTAGGTTTTAACTTCGTGACTTACTAACCGTTCGGGTTATTCGCCTATCATGCCTATGTACTAATTACACTAATGTGTTAGGTATAAGGAAGGTTTAATTTAGAGGAAGTGCACCCGCATTTGGGTGGAGGAAGAGTGGAAAACCATTTAGGAAAAACTTACTCAGTGCACCCAACCGAGATCGAACCCCGATCTCCCCGCCTTTGGCAGTCTAGTCCAACACGAAAGTAGCGTGTTAGACCATGTGGCCACCGAAGAGGGTATTCAATGAGTGAAATGTTGCACTTCTGAGATTAACGTCAATGGCTAGAAACAGATCTAGTTTTTCTCCAAAAGATAATTATTTTGTATGGGGGTACTATCAGAAACCTTCAGATAATTGAGGATTGTTTTAGCAATTTAAATACTGCAGAAGTGCCATTCCTATAAGAATAAGAAATACTATCTTTCGAGGATATTAATTCTCTCCAAGTCGGTTTGATGGGTTATATTTTTCTAGTGAAGTGGAAAGTAAGAAATCCAAAACTCTGTGTACTTCAGATCATATATAAATACTCATTCGATATTGTCAAAGCTGGGAAAGGGCATTATGCTCAATTGCGAGCTCTTGAATGTCCCTTTTACAAAGCCGTTACAGTGTTCCCCTAATAAGAGGGAGGGATGCCAACTTCTCATGACCATTATGAAAGAAAACACTGAATATCCATTATCAATTTTGTGCCATTGTAACACATGTCATAATGAAAAGACGTATTTTACTTTTAGAGGGAGTTGGGAGGATGAGAGGGAGGGAATCAGGAGAAAGAAAAGGGGAGGGGGTAAATGGGTTATAAAGGTTTTTGTGCGCATTCACCGCTTCCAGCGCATAGACGAAACGCATATGTCTGTTGTTGGAGCAGAATGGAATCCTTACATTAATAAACACTAAACATTTATTCTTGTTTTCTGACAGTGTGGTATGATGAAGTAGGTTTCTTTGTTTGGCCTGCCACGATATAAATGTAGGAAGGGTCAGGGTGTTATAATGATCCTGATTGTATGTATAGTGCATGCAGTTGTATGTAGCACTTCAATAGAAAGGAACAAGGAGACGAGGCTAGTGCAGCAACGGGTTATGACACAATTCACCCTTTTCTTTTATTTCCACTCTCAAAATATGAGACTTCCTTCACTTGACCAATTTTTTTTTTCAAGTTATATTCTAATAATATTTTTCCAAGAAAAGTTGTAAATTTAATGGCACATACAAGTGATTAACCTCAAAATAGTTATTTTCTAGAATGTTCTGAATAAGTTAAAATAATTTATGTTTTATAAACTCACAGCTTACTATTTCAAAGTGTATGAAGAACATTTAAAATATATTTTCACAGGTAAAAGTATACACCCTATTATGAACTAATATAAATAGGTGCATACATTTATTTCTTTAATGATATTAAAATACTAGCTTTAGGCCTANAATGATATTAAAATACTAGCTTTAGGCCTATATTTAAAAAATCTTGTACAGTATAAGGATTTCATTATTTAAAGCCTAACTATTTTAGAACTATTTATTCGGGAAAGAAATAAGAAAAGTGTAATCAGAGAGGTTATTTTTTACGAGAAAGCTAGGAACCACACCGGTGATCATGCGGTCTAAGACGTCAAGCACGCAATTAACCGGATTAACTGTGACGAGAAGGGTAAAGTTTAAATCTCTGCTGGATTCACTGAGGGATGGCTAGTGAAAATTAATTTGCCATAATGGTTTTATCAAACCCGTTCTAAACTGTTGCACGTGCACTTACTCTAAAGTACCCTCCTCAACCCTAACATATAATTTAAATGATTAAAATAAGACTTGTGTAAAAAAATATTTAAAAAATAATTGTGTTTCAATGCCCATCCAGGCTATTCTCATTTAATTTCACTAATGAGGTAGGCTTTTGAAGGTAGTCTTTTTTCATAGAAAATGTTTTCGAATTTGCTTATAAAGAGTGGAAGAAACGTTGACATCTTGGGGCACGGCAGCAGAATATACCACAATTAATAGTAAACAGAACACCAGTTCATCTAGAACTGCGAATACGTTCTGAAGGTCATCATTAACGGTCTTACATCACAGAAAGTGCTTGCCACTATTACATGTGCAGTGCCGCACGCCTAACTCCTATGCAACTTGTATACGCATGTTTAAACAGCATTGCTCTCCCGGCACTATACGCCGAAACTTTTAGCACAATTTAAGGCCCTTGGCCCTGTCGAGTGAAAGTATACCTATTTTATGGGATGGTCGGTGGGAGGGTGAACTGCATAGCGTGGCTTCACAACCGACAAAGTATCCTTCCGCTCCAACAAGAACATAGGGATCACGGAAACCGTAGATGGCGCTAGCTACCGAACAGGTCTTGCGGGAAAAATCATACATTTGGTAATATCAGTTTTCTCGAGAACGAGTGAAATTTGTATGTTAATATTTTCAACACCCCTTCTAAGATAGTGTTTCGATGTTTATTAAATGTTACATTTTCTTATTTTTTGTTATGAAGCCGGCAGTTTTCTATTGAAACATGTCAATTTTATCAATATTTGATCGCTGTTAAAATTATAGAGGAGGTGTATATTTAAAAGATATAACTTAATCAACATGCTTCTATTCTTGAACAAACCGTTTCCAAAAAGAAAATGGCAAAACAATAAAATTTCTTGAAGATAACCGTTTGTTCCCATGGCTTTGCATTTCCACGCCAAATGAAAATGGCCAATCGCCTTAATGGTATTAGTATAGTTTTCCGGATTTAAGTGTATAGGGATTTTGTATTAATTTTGGGTTCAAACAAGCTATATGTGTAGTTTGGGCTATGAGTTTCCGAACACTCTCAATGGTGAAAACCAGGCTCTTTCAGGACATTTTTGAAAATAAAAAAACCTATTTTTTTGTTCTCCCAGCTTGAATACCATTAATCATTGATAGCTGTATAATTAGTATTATTTTATAGGTATTGATTTTATATATATATATATATAT